>CDEZ01021700.1:5240-16104 GCA_000826365.1 Acanthamoeba royreba | reverse complement strand
GTAGGCCGGGGGTCTACCTCTCTGCGCCACATCAGTAAATGTGCTCAAAGAATCGATAAAAGAGAAAACTCATGCGTTTGTTGTATGCGTTTGTCATCATCGAAAAAGGAACCCTACTCGCACCATTGTTAGAAACAAGCAATAAACGCCTACATTGGAGCTAATAATAAATACTATTGCCCTAGCGCTGCACGCTCTTCCCAGCGTGCGTGAGAAATTGGATGGTCAGTGAGGGAATCTTGTGACAGCCTCGAAGATTGAAGGAGCGAAGAGAGGAGAGCCGCTGCGCAAGCTTGTGCACGGCGGCTCCGGTAATCTGATCACACCAGGCCAGATCAAGATGTCGAAGAGCTGGGCAAGTCTCGGCCAACCGATCGAGCGCATCATCTTGGAGGGTCTTGCACCAGGATAGGTTGAGCGAGGCAAGATGCGCGTGTTCAATCCGCGCTGCTGCCCCAGCGTGCGTCCCGCGCAACGACAGCGCCTCGAGACATGGAAGCTGCCGCACGGCAGCCGAGATTCCTTGCTCCGTCAACTGCGGGCTGTTACAATAGGAGAGATCCAGAGACTGCAGTTCGGGACAACCTGCTGCAATAATGGCCAATGCGGTGTCGGTGACCCCTTTTGAATATCCTAGCCTGTTGTAGTACACACGCCACAGCACTTCGTTAAGTGTTTGTGTTTTTGTATTTTTGTGTTGAGTACCGTAGGCGTTTGAGAAAGGAAAGGCGACCCAGTAAGGAGATCCCCTCCTCCGTCAGCCTGGTTAACTCTTCCACGGATATGCCTTCAAGGGCGGTGCATGTGTTGATAACTGACCGCAGCCCTTCGTCCGTCACAGAATCGCACCCAGAAAGATCAAGATCCACAAGATCTGCGCAAAAATGGTATGCATAAAACATTAGTCTTGCTTCAAAGCTGCTCCCAGGTCTTGCCGTACCCAGGCAATTGGAATGGGCAAGGGCAAACATCGTAATATCGGTGATAAGGTGGCAATTTTCCAATGACAGAGCGACCAGCCTGCCATTCGTTGCTTGGGCCAGCACGCGAACTCCTGCGTCAGTTATTTTCTTACACTGAGATAATGACACATGTGTCAGCTGACGGCATCGGCTGGCCAGCATCCCAAAGCCTGCATTCGTAACAGCGAAATGGTTAAAAACAGTAATAAAAATAAAAGAGGGCAGCTAACCTGTGTCGGTAATCAGTTCACAGCCAGCCAGAGAAATACGTTGTAAACGAGGGCAACGTAGGGCGACGGACTGCAAAAAGTCATCCGTTAAGGCAGAAGCGCTGAAGGGAAGCATAACAGCGATCAGTCCCACTTTGATCTTTGTGGTTTTGGAATAAGCAATAGTACCGACTCACATCTATTTCTTCCAAGGCGCTAAATCTCAGGCCTTCGGGCAACTTAGTAAACGCAGCATCGGTGATTCGCAAGCAGTGAGGTATTGAAAGCCTGGCCAGATCTGAGCAGCTGAGCAGGGCATGAACAGATACATCCGAGAGAGTAGCGCCGGCAATGTCGACCATCTTGAGGCCTGCTTTCTGGACTGTTAGAGCGGATAGGCCATGAATGTACAACGGCGAAAAAAATCAAATGGGTCTACCTTTACAGCCGGAGGTAAGAGCACGCACACCGGCATCGCTGAACCCACGCCCGCAAACGCGCACTGTTGCTAGTTTCGAGCAGGAGGAGGCTGCCACAAGCACGCGATCAGACAGTCGAACATTTTCCCAAAGATCCAACGTGGACAAATCGCTCCAGTGACTAATCCAGCTCAGCCCTTCGTCCGTAACCTAGAAAGCATTTTCATGAAATTCAGTGCTCACACGTTGACACTGAGGTAGGTACGTACAAGAGGACACCTGCGCATATGCAGAACTGAAAGACGAGGGCAGGAGAGACTCAGGTCCTTTAACGCAGCATCGGTGATGCGAGAGCATGATGATATCTCGAGAAATGTGAGATTAGGGCACCGCGAAACGCTTTGCATAGAGACATCCGTGAGGCCCACGCAGCCTTCGACTGCAAGGCGTTCCAGACCGGAGCCCACAGAAGCTAACACGGTCTGTAGTCCTTCATCCAACAGACCCGTGCAACCTAGCATACAACTTAGATTAGAAGTGGCACACGCAGCATCCGCAGAAAGAAGAAAACGTGCCGGAGAGGTCAAGCCGCCTGAGAATAAATGAGCGCTGTGCAATAATCTTGCATGAGACGGAAGTGAGGCTCTTCCAGCCGTGAAGGTCGAGTCCAGTCATTGACGACGAAAGCAGCCGAGCCAGTACGTCCTCACTTAGTACATTCCTCTGGATGAGTAGCGCGAACATTCGCTGAAGCAGCTCCTCTGGAAAGCATCCATCCGGCATTTCAGGTAGGTAGTCCACATAATCCGCGCACGTACCTGAATTTTTTCTGGTTACTCAAGAAAACTGCAGAAAACGCACTTGCACTTGGACGTACTTAGACATAGATCTACCAAGGTGAACATCCGTCGCACGTGCTTTGGCGAGGCGGTCGATGTGTCCGCTTCCATATGATTACCGATTTTTGCACAGGCTTCGGAATCGGGTCGTTCGTCGTCAGCAGTGAGGTCAATCACTTCTGTTTTAGATTTTTTAGCACGAGGTTCATCTTCTATCACCATTTGCCGAAGTTTGCTGGCGAGTGAGGCATAAGCATCAGGTAACGGAGGCAATAGTTCTGCTTGGATCTCTTCCACTTCGGCGAGCGCCCGTCCCACCATGTGAGTAACACGATCATGAATGGCTTGAGCCGCAGCAAGGGGTACGCGGGGGAGTGAGGAATCGAGGAGCTGATGATAACCCATCACCGACGCCGGGCGCGATTGCTCGGCTGGCTGAAGGACCTGCACACCGAATACAACGAAGGTTGAGACTTGGGTGCATTGTGGCCAAAGTTGAGACTAGCGCAGTTATGATACCTCTTTGGCCAGCGCCTCACTGCAAGCGTCTTGGACAAGCGTGGCAGCTTCTGCTTGAATGCGCGCTTTGAGGCGATCCATACGAGTGCGAAGAGATCGCTCCTTATAGCCCTTGTAGAACTCGAGGAACTTGTGCAGCCTAACTCCCTGCTGCGCATCGCCAGTAGAGTTTTCCCGTTTGGCCTGCTCGATCAATTCGTCCAGCAGGTTTGATGACAGCGTGATCACCTCATCCAATTTCTGTGGCACTTTGTCCACCGCGGACTTTGGCAAGAATGATCGGCAGTTAGCAAGAACGGAATCATTATCCAGGAGCAGTACTCTATCGGTCAGAATACCTTGAGCACTGTCGGTGCATCAGAAAGAAGACCTTCGCAGGCAAGTCTGTTGATATCTGTGCCAAGGCAGTGTCCAGCGTAACGTGGGTCAAGCACCGCACGCGCAGCTTCACGAGTAGGCATGTAGTTTTGCTTGAATTCCCTTACGGACTGCTTCTTCTCTCCGTCGGAGAGTTCTCGATGATCCTCTTCAGCTCTCTTTTTCACATGTCGATCCACTGATGTCAGCGCATCCCAAAGTTCCCTCTTCCATGAGCGCATCCGCTGCATGAGGCTGCTTCGATCCCGCACAGCAGCCGCCTGTCCCCCTTGTCCCTGGGCACCTACGCGACCATACGCTACAGCCCACAAAGTATGTTACCTCGGGGAAGCGCGGCCTACACTACAACAGAAGAAAGAACTCATACCGTTGCTGCTGGGAACTGGAATGGGCACCGTGGCACCATCGTGAGGACCTTCGGTATCAAAAGTCGCCTCGCGAAGCTTGGTCGTGTGTGAATGAGCAGCGTGTTGTTGCTGCTGCCTGCGCTGCTCTGGCCGGTGAGCCTTTTCCAGTGGCACCCTGTCCGCAACATTGTCCGGGTCGATGCTCATGTGCGAAGAGGAAGAGGAGGAAGCAGGCAGGTAGTCCTCGATGATGAGTTCCATGAGGACTGGTGACTCTGCCGCATAGGGTGTTCTCTCGAGAGAGCGCGAAGCGTGCTCGACACGCGAGAAGCCACTGCTGCTGCTGCTGGCAGTTGCGGTGGGCATGGTGCACGTCGAGGAGACAGCAGTGGCGGTTGGGCCAGGTGTAATGCCTCCCCCTTTGTGGCGGCGGGGAACGCGCGCCTCCCAAAACGAGGGCGGCACGGAGGACGTGCCGACACCGAACAAGGAGGGGGAGGGAGGCGTACCAACACCAACGGCGGAAAAGGCGAAGGAGGAGGAAGAAGAAGAGGAATGGGAGGGCTGCGGGGCTGCAGATGGGAGGGAAGAGAGCGTGGGGTGAGGGGGCGATGTATTGAGGAGAGGATCGCTGGCCGTTGTGGCAGGGCGAAGGTCTGCCGCGCCTCGGCCCAACATTTCGGGTTTGGAAGATTATGGTCACCCTTGTATCCTTTGGTTGTTCGTTGCGTATTGTGGGTGCAGCACCCACCACCACCCTCACCAGCACACCACCATCACACGAAACCGGTATGGCCCCAAAGCGCTACAACAAACAGCATACCCCTGTTGGCCGCGAACGTTCCAAAGCGAAATCCGTGGAGTCCTCTCTGGCCATTTCAGTGGTGACGTCAGCACGCATCAGCTGTTTTCCCGCCAAAAGAAACCATTTCTTTTCTGGAACTTTTTTCCCTTTTGATTTGTCTTTTTGCTCTTTTTTATTCTCTCTTTTTTTTTTTTTTTGTGGAAGGATCGCATTGCACGAACAAACATTTCGCTTTGTTGGTGACCTTTCTGCCTTGCCCCACCACCATTACCCCTTGCAGCAGTCATCTGAACGAGTAGGAGAACGCCTCAGTCTCTTGTCCCCCCGGCGAGTAGTAGAGCAGGAAGGAGGATGGCCCACCACACCACGCAGCAGCTGGGAAAACGAAAACAGCCCTCCTGCGACTCCCCACCCACTCCCATACCACAACGCTTGTCCGATCGATCCCAACAATCCAACCCCGAACACTCTCCTTCCCTGATGCGCTTCATACGGAGCCTGTTTCGGCCGGGATGGGTGCGTGCCCTCCCCTCCCCACCGATATTTGTGTTTTATGCTGAGAGGCGCTCCACCAGGAGAGTGAGAACGAAACGGGGCTGGTGGAGGGGGGCACCGCGGACAAGTCCAACAAGAAACCCAAGACCGACCCATCCCCCTCGTTGGCCGTCCAACCTCACACAACCACTCCCTCGTCTTTCACGCGTACTCACACCAAAGAGGTTCACCAACGCCGCCGGCGTCATAAACGCACCAATTCTCTTTCGTCCCTATCCCAGCTCTCGTCCCAAGGTACGATGTGGTCTGCCTTTATGATATGGTCCTCCTTCACCACCAAAATGACACACGTGGTGGCTCAGCGGTTCTGCCAGCCAAACGGCTGGATTTTGGCGCCGGTGGGCGATCACCATCGCAACATGGCGAAGCGGTTGTTCAGTCTGCTGCGCTGTCCGATCAGCCCAGGAAAACGTACACTGTTTTTTGTAGCTGATCTCTGATCTGTCCAATTGTCTAATGAATGTGCAAATGTAGGGAGCTAAGAGGAGTACATTATCGAACTTTGGCTGCGAAAAAGGGTTCAGGATACCCTCGGGAAGCAGACGCCACAGATGTCCACACAGGTGCATTTTACCCTTTGCTGAGCAAGGATCTTGCACCGTTGTTAACGATTTTACCTGGGACTCAAAGGCGACAATGCCGATGGTCCTTACGCTGCCGGTACAACTGTACTGTCTGTGGCAGAGGAAAAGCAAACCTATCGAAGTACGGACATGGATGGCAATGGAAAATGCACCGAGGTGCGTGCTCGTTTTCCCTTTGCTGTATTTTCATGCGCGAGGTGTTGTTAAAACAAAATCCGATCAGGTTGGCCTCACTGTTGAAGTCCCTGAAGCGGCGACGACCAGTGAGGAGCAACTACAGGATTCTGAAACAGAAGTCCCCGCAGACGAGGGTCAGAATGGTGTCGTGCTCATAACCTCAGTAGGCAAGTACCACTTACCTCTTTGTGCTGAGTGTTATCCTTGCCCTTACCGTTCCTTGGTGCACCACTGATAGTAGCGCCGAGTCCACAGCCGGACTCAGAGGTTTCTACGCAAACTTATAACCCCTATGAGCATATACGATATCTGCCGCCACGTCCAGTGACGTATAACAGCAGAGTACTTCTTCCACATTCAATAATTAAGGTACATCATCAGTTGTCCACGTCCACGTTCCCAAACCGAGTTCGTAATTCGGAAAGTCGACAGAAACCTACATTGGTACTAGACCTGGACGAAACGCTGGTGCACTCCACTATTGAGCCCCCACCACCTGGGTCTCCCCCTTGCGGTATATAGACCCCAGCTGCTTTAGGTTCGCGATTCGATACTCATCAAGTTCCTGCAGATCACGTGTTTTCGGTGACTTTAGAGAACATCACCTACAATGTTTTCGTTCGCGTGAGACCCAACATGCACCAGTTTCTCGACGAAGTAGCGAAATTATTTGAGGTGGGCACTTTAACATACAATCAGCGATCTTATCACTCACAGCGAGATAGGTTGTGGTATTTACGGCTTCTCAGGAGGCCTACGCTGGCCGACTCTTGGATATGCTTGATACGGAGAAGCGCATAACACACCGTCTGTATCGGGATGCCTGTGTCTACGTGGAAGGCAACTTCGTTAAAGATCTATCCATGCTTGGTCGTGATTTGCAGCGGGTACGAGCCTGCCCCACAGCCATTTATGATCCGCCGGATCCTAACCCTCCTTGCCTCACTCCCTAGACGATAATCGTGGACAACTCACCACTTGCTTTTGCTTACCACCTCGACAACGGCATTCCTATTGAGTCTTGGTTTGGGGAGAGGTCGGACAACCATCTTATTGCTCTGCTGCCGTTTTTACGGGAACTTGCACGAACGGATGACGTTCGTCCCCACATACGGAAGAAGTTCTGTGCCCTCCGTGGGACCTCATAAGAAAACTCAACTTGGAATAGAAAGTTTTTTGCGTTAGTCAAGGAGAGCGCACAGCTTATCCCTGTTGGACAGCCTGTGGTGGCGTGCTATCGAGGAGAGCAGTGGAGCTGCCCTTGTGTTTCTTCTTGGCCGCCATCTTTTGCTTTTTTTTCTCTACCTTGAGTTGTTTGGGTACGAGGCCAGCATTGCCTGCCCGAGGCGAGCCATCCCGCTCTGAATTTCCTCCTGAGGTGCACGCGTCGTGTGAGAAGCTGTATGGCCCATTACGGGTGTTTCTCGCACAGGTGCTGCAGCGCATACCTGTCTCTTTGCTGTGCACAGCTTGCGCTTGAGGTGCGTTGTCGTGCAACTCCGTCGTAGGGTTTGTGCGCAACGGCGTTGTTTTCTGCTCCTTGTTGCTCGCTTCGGCGGATTCCACTCGTTTTTTTCGCGCCTTGCTCGGTTTTGTTTTCTCCGCTTCATCCACCTGGTCACCCTTGGAGGAGACCTCCTTTGAAGCTTTTCTATCTTGGCTGCCTTTTGTCATTTGGTCTACAGCAGAAGCAGCGCTGGCTTGCTGTTCTCTGTCGTCATCACTATCGCCTTGATCACTCTGTTGCTCACCTTTGGGCCGCAGCACCTTTAAGTACCTTACCTAGAAAGCACAAGCAGCTGGAGAAAACTTACCATCGGAATCAGGGGGTCTAGGTGGGAGACCAATTATCTCGCGAGGGGTTTGGGGAGTTTCCGGTTGCTTTACCCGTGCGAAGATAAAGTCTTTGAAACGCTTGGCATAGAGTCGCGGATTAACGGCAGAGATTTGATTCTGTGTCATCAACACATGACCAAGACCTGGGTTAGACACCACCAGAGCCTTACTTCTTTCTAAACCGTCAGTACCCCATCGAAGCGAAAACTCTTAAGGCCATGTTCAGCTCGCTTGCGAAGATTGAAGGGCTGGAGAATGTCGATAATACCCATAAAGTAGATGTAATCGGTAGGCTGATTCTCCTCGTCGGTGGACTGGATGCCACCTTGATCCTGCGTGAACACCGTGACGTGGTGCCTTCATGAAAACGATCGTTCCAAAGGAGCGTAAGCAGATGAATGTCAGGCAGGATGTTTACTTCGCGAACGTACTGCTCCAACTTTTCTTCGTCTGACTCGGATTCTGAAGTGTCCGATTCAGTGTCGGCATTGAATCCCTTGGCCGTGGCCAGCTGCTCGTCATCGATTGCTTTTGGCAGATAGACCATTGATAATGAACGTCCCTGTGAAATCAGTTTAGGGTAAACGAAGAATTGCCTCAAGCGAATCACATAGCGGAATTTGGAGAGCAACCTTTTGAAGACGACGACGGTCATGAATTCCAACAAGCAACGAGTAATCCATGATACCGAGCTCATCGAGAAGCGCGACATCCTTGACGACCTGTTCAATGAACAGCTTACGCTTTTCGGGGCCAAGAGCAATTGTCTTACGCAAACGATCGAAGTCCTGATCCTTCATGACTACGTTGGGATCGTTTTTGATCTGATAATCCGTACAAGTGAAATTAAGAGCTGCTCTAACTGCCACCATATCAAGGCTTTACCTTTTCGGGACTTGTTATGCGACCAACTGAGGATCCCTTTAGGTCGAACCTATAGTGCAGCTGCACGGATCACAGGAAATTGTGATTTGGCTGGAACAATTGAAAGAGACAACGGCAAAGAGGGCAATGTACCTCAAGGTTCTGAGCAAATATGTTGCCCATAACCACAAAATAATGCTTCCGGTCGCGGTGAGGGGCCACTCGATGAAAACCAAAAAAGCGCGCTATCAGGGTGTTAGGATTCTGGATGATATGCTGCAGTCCATTCCAATAGAACTCCAGGTGAGCGTCGGTACTATCGCCAAGTTGGATCCGCTTAGCGGATCTATTAGTGAGATGAGCTATGAGGAGAGAGGAGGATACATTGTAGTAGCGAGGAAGAATAGCCTTGAGAAACTTGGCTTCACCTCGCGTGATAGTCTTGAGCATGAAACGAAGGTCGTATGAGAAGTAAAAGAATTGCCCGCTTTGGCCCGGCGAGATGAGCTCCGATAAAATGTAGTCCCCCGTTAACGAAATCTAACCCAAGATGTGAAAATGTGTCACTAGGTGAGGAAACTTGTTTGTTGTGTTTGGCAATGAATTCTTAATCAGAGAGCGAGTGGTTACGCACGAGGTAGTCATCGGCTTCAATGCCGAAATGTTCTCGTAAACGTCGGAATACGACGGGCGCGTAATCTCGAAAGGTGAAGTCCCTGAGAACCATTCACATGGGATGCAAGTGTGAGCAGAAAATGGAGAAGCGTTAGCATGCGAAAAAAAAGAGAGGGGATACAGGGGCTAGGGCCCATACCTTTGAGAATGCGCAGGGGTAGGAATAACTCCGTTGGTGGAGCCTGTCGAAGGAAAGCGAAGATTGTTGACCCTCTGTATATATGCGAGACACAAATTAGCACCAGCAACTTGTGAGAAGCCTTATAAACCCAACCCAAATCAAGCGCATGTTCGACAGAGACGGAGCGCCTTACTCTGAAATCGGTATCCTTGACTGCGTTACCGTGGAGGGGACGTGCAGACACTTTGGAGACAGTCACTCGAATGCCCAACAGCATGTCGCACACTAACTCATAGCTCTTTGTTTCCTGCGTAACCAGCTTACCGATCTTCGGCTTTTTGTAAAGCTTCGTCAACACAATCCCGCATCGACGCAATGGTCAGGCGCTTTCATGCACATCCCGGGTGGCACGGATGGCGCGGTACCTTTTTCTTCTCCTTGACAAGTCTACGGCGTTCCTGACGTTCGCGCTTGCGTTCGAGCCGCTCCTTTTCTGTGAGCTCCTTCTTTTCCTTCTTGTACTCACGCACTTCGTCCGGGCTAAGGGAATCGATGAGAGTGCGTTTGCGCTCGCCCCACTCCTTCTTGGCTGCCCGGTACTGCCGTCGCGCGTCTTTGTCGTCACCAAACTCCTCCTTGCGCGGTTTGCTCCCGAGCTGCCCCAGGATCACCCAGCTCCCACTCCCCTCGCCGCCCAGCCCGCTTCCGATCGACGAGCCCTTGGTCGCGTCCTCCGATTTCACTCCGCGCTTCTCCTTGCCCTTCTTCTTCTTTTTCTTCTTCTTCTTTTTCCTTTTGCTCCTTTCATCCGCTTCGTCCTGCTCAACTGCTTGGTCTTCTTCCTCGGCCTCCGGTTGCAGCTTCTCCTTCTCCGTTTTCTTGTTCTTGTTCTTCTTCTTCAGTTCCTGCTGCTGCTGTGGCGTGGTCTTCGCCCCCGCCTCTTCCGTCTCCACCCGCGGCTCAGGCTTGACTCGAGAGGAGGAGGAGGAGGAGGAAGTGGCGGCAGAAGGAGAGGAGACCGAGCTGTTGGCCTGACGCGAAGCCGGTGGCGAAGAAGAGGACCGCTCCGACGATTCCTGGTCGGAGGAAGCCGATAGCCCTGTGGACGACTTCGAAGACGAAGACGAAGACGACGAGGCGGAGGAGGAGAGGGGGGAGGAGGAGGAGGAGGAGGGAAGGGACGCTCGGTCGTGACCCCTTCCCGTGTCCTCTGGGTCCTGCTGGCGGGGGTGGTCGTCCTTGGCAGGCGAGGTCGTGGTGGTCGTAGTGGTGGTGGCCTCAACGAGTTCGTCCTCGGGAAGGTCAGGCCACGGTATCGCCGTGGTGGTGGTGGTGGCGGCGGCGGAGGACGAGGAGGAGGGGGCAACGGACGGCACGCTTGTGGTGGGGGTGTCCTTGTCCACTTTTTCTCTTTTGTCCTTCTTCGTCTTCCTCGCCGTGGGCAGCTCCCCGTGAGGGGGGCGGGGACCCCCTTCCGTTTCGTCTGGCGGGCAGTCCATGCCTTGGGCAGCAGCAGCAAGGAGGAGGAGGAGGAGAAGGGAGGAGGGGAGGAGGAGGTAGAGGGGGGGGCCCTA
>CDEZ01021698.1:0-140966 GCA_000826365.1 Acanthamoeba royreba | reverse complement strand
TAGATTTGGATCTGGCGTGGGAAGACGACAACGGTTTTGCCGTAGACGGAGGCATGACATCCGGTCTGTCCTCTCCTGTTCGTTCTCCCGTATGCTCGCCACGACTGGTGTTGATGCACGACCAGGCAGATGAATCACCCATCGATTCAGGCAAGCGTCACAGTCTGGGTGATACGGATGGCCCACTCGTTGTTCGGATATCCGGCAAGGGTGAGATGGACGAGATGGAACTGCAGGAAGCTATTGAAGAGGTGGCTGCTTTGAGGACGGAGCAGGACAATCACGATCAACTGCCCGATCTCTTCTATGGTGATAAGGAGCGACAGAAAAGGGAGAATGTGCGGGATATGGATGCCGAAGCTGTCACACTGAGGCTCACCAAGGACTTGATGGGTGGTAGCCACCACGAACAAGGCGATGAATCCCCCAAACATTCCGGATCCAATGCCAGTCCGCCGACGAAGAGCGCAGATACGAGTATGACTGGGGAAGAGAGTCTCGATGATATGAGACATCACTTGGACGAAAGCACGTCGATGGACGAGAAGCCTGTGGAGTCAGAAAGGTCAAGCGACGGGCACGAGCGGTTGCGAGGCGCTGAAAGTATGGGCCATATTGAACTCTGTAAAGAGCTTGCGCCCAGCCAGGAATCTACCTTGGCATCCATTCGCAGTGCCACGATTACACTACCCCTGCTAGAATTACCACTGGCTCTACCGGTGGTTGCAGATTTAGCACTACAACGCACGACGGTGCCAGCAGCAGAGCCAAGGGAAGAAGCGCCGAGCTCGAACGGTCAGACGGAAGCGAAAGCGAGTCTTCCAGTGAAAGACAGTGTCGTGGCCGATACCTTGCCGGACGAACAGGAGATAATCGCACTATCGACAGATCCGTCTCTGGATCAGCCTAGCATAACACCTGTCGTATTAGCACCACCGGCTCTTCCTCTGGCGCCGCAACTGCTGAACACGATGGAGACAAACGAGACTCCGAATGTTGTGCCTCCTCCGGCACCAGCGGCGCCACCAGCAGTTAGCCCAGCGCCGGTAAAGGCCAAGCCAGCCACGAGGCGCAGCCCTACCAACAAAGGTGGGGCTTCGAAAAGGGCACTTGCGGATCGGGAGGACTTCAAGCGCTTCGCAGCGATGACTCGCGACAAGTTGCGCCAGGTTGGCTTTCTCATAATTACACGCAAGATTCGTTTGCTGACCTTTCCTTTCATGGTCCGTTAACTCATAGGAGCTCAAAGTGCGCGGTCTATCAGTCTCAGGCACGAAAGCGGATCTTTACCAACGGCTTATCGACGCTATCCTTGAACGCGAGCAGGCAGAATCGGGTTCCAATTTTGGATGTCAGGAGCCTCACCTTGGTACGGACTTGTTGTTCACTAGGCAATCAAGGCCTGCGACCTAATCGCTAATTTGTTGTCTCCACCTTACAGCTTCGAACTCTTCTTCCTTTTCCCCGTTCTCTCCGTTCGCTCCGCTGGTGTCCAACTTCTTGGTGCCCAAGGAAAAGGCTGACATGGCCAATGTGTCAGACCTCAATGGTATCTGTGAGTCGCTGGAGCTTCAGTCTCTTCTATTTTCTTATGCTATCGTGTCTCACAGACGAGGAGCCTCTTGACATTCCTTTGGAGGAGAGTCTTATGGAGGAATTGAGGAAGGAGGAGGCGCGAGAGAAGGCGATAAGACTTGGAAGGAGGGACTACGAGAACAACGACTATGAGGATACGGATAGCGAAGATGAAGATGATGAGGAGAAGACTCAAAACAGGATGCGTCGGAGCAGTCGTAGAAATTCTGCTGCTGATTCCGATATGAGACGGAAAGAAAATGCCGAAGGGCTCACACAAGCTTCTCAGCTAAACGATATGGTCATAATCAACGACAAAATCCCCAAGCATCTTCGTACCGACGATCGGGTACTGGTGCAGCATTTCACTCTTATCCTCTGCATAACCTCTGCTAATGCGATTTATTGATTGTAGTACTACTATTGTAAGCATTGCGACCGAGCGTGGCCCAAGACCTCTTTCAAAAATGCTCAACAATTTGGCGCCCATTGCTCCAACTGCGCCAGGCGTCAGATAAAGAGACCATCGAGTTCTAGCCGAGTACTTGTACGTTCTTGTTCTATGCTTCCCAGTCATGAGCTGACTGACTCATCGTTATGTACAGCATCCGATGTCACCACCCTTGCCTTTATATCCGCGCCCCCGTTCCTTGCAGAGTTCAGACGACGGCATGTTCTTCAAGAACGTATGTGACTTTTGTGCTTCTGCATTTTTTTGGCGTGCATTGCACTCACACTTGGGGTTCTTCTGAACAGCCTGGCCAGCCAATGACCTTAGGGCGCATGAAACCTGATAATCGTGGTGTCTTCTTGTGGTTCGATGCTTTGCCCACTGATCTCATTCTGCGCATCTTTTCTTTCCTTGAGACTAGCCCTCGCGACTTGGGAGCCATTTCTACGAGCTGGTACATTCTCTTCAGATCATGCTTAGTGAATGTAGCTGCTAATAATGTGGTAACATTTCCAGTCACTTCTTCTCGATTATTGCTGCCCATGACTCGATATGGCGTAAGTTATTCGAGACCCGATGGGGCAGTTCTTTGGGGTCCAGTTACAGCGGTTCCTGGAAAGAGCGCTTTGCTAGCCGAGTGCTCTTTCTTAAATCTAAGAGCGCGCTGCCGACATCTATTCCTGCACCACCAGTAACAACAAAAGTATGTTGTTTTGCCGGTGGAGATTTGTCAATGTGTACCTAACGCGCGAAACTTTCAGCTCATGGAAGAGGAAGGCAATAAGCTCAAAGAGGCTTGGAACTCCCTGCTGAACGATCCTAAGCTTAATACTCGACGGATTGAGTCAGTACTTTCTGTATCACAGGAAGAAGGTACCGCCTGCCCTTTGTTGATTGTTCTTCTTACACTTCTCATGCATTTCCTTCTTATAGCTACGGGCAACCAAAAGTCGTACCTGATTCAATGGGCGCCTATCGACGGAGAAGAGACAACCGTCGAGGGACGTCAGCGGTGGGTGACCGAGGAGTCTATGACGGTGGCGCCCGTCGTGTCCTTGCCTGGATGCATCACTGTCAGCAAGCGGAGAGCCGGGCCAAATGGCGTGGGAAGACCGCTGAAGAGGTCACGGACAGTTGGAGACGATGACTCAAGCGAGAGCGAAGATGACTTTGGCTCACGCAAGAGATCTCGAGCAGCTTTTGATGACAGCGATGACGACAGTGAATCCGATCAAGGAGAGTTTGGTGAGCAGCGGAGAAAGTTCGAGGAGGGTCCGCTCGCCAAGGAGGCCCGCATGAAGCGGATACAGTTGCGGAGAGAGAAAGAGGAACGCGCCAGAAAGAGGCGAAGGAAGCACCGACGCGAAGATGACGACTGCAACAGTGCCAACAACGACGACGTGCCTCTGACCAAGGAGGACAAGGAGCGTCAACAAAAGGAGTTCCTCAGGGTGCTCTACAACAACCGTGACTACAAACCCGTCATCCTCTTCTTCGACCGCAACGCCTGAGCGTTAAACAAACAAATCGAAATTATAAAAAATAAAAAACCAAAATACTATTTCGAAACCTTTTTCATTTTTGACAAATTTTTGCGCTGTCAAGACTGTTTCTCATCTTCCGCGGGTGTAGTCGACGTGCCCTCTTCGCCACTTGTGCTGGGGTCCGGCCGGGTGCGCGGATGAAAAGGTGGGGCGTAGGGGGAGAGGGTGGACGAGGTAGGTCTTTCTGGTTTACCCGCGGTTGAGTGGTCCGGGTAAAGTTGCGGGCGCCGATTGCCTGCCGATTGCGCCTTGACCGGTCTTGATGAGTTGGATCCGGTGGGACTTCGCTCTGGCGACTGGCCTAAGACACCTTGGCCAGCAGGCGGAGGTGCGCCAGATCTGGACGGACTGGTGGATGTACGTACCACCGAGGGTGGAGGTAGCGGGGGAACGACATGGGGTTGGCTGCCCACAATGCTGCGGAGGTATTTGCTGAGATATCGCAGCACGTCGGCCGTAAAGCGGAACACGAGGTAAGGGTTGCCCTCGGCATCATAAACCTCCGGCTTGTTCGCTGGGCTGCGTTCGGGTTGTCGACGGACGGCATCTAGAAGAACTGGGATGGATACCCAGTGCAGAGAGTCCATCTCGCTTCCCGGCATCCATTCGTCGATGAGCCGATAACGTTCCACAATATCATTTGTCCACTCTGTAAACGATTGATGAATGAGCCAGGTTTCAAGGTAAAAAGGAAGTGAGTAAGTGTACGCGGAGGGGGATAAGGTAGATGATGAACGAATAGAGCATACTTGCCAGCTGCACACGGGACAGAAGGAAATACTAAGATGAGGTTGTTCTCTCAAGAATTGATTGAATGCACGCAATCCGTACGTGCAAACCAGAGGACTCGACGTTTTTCGCCATCGTCGCGGCAGTGCTCTTGGAATGTCTGAGCCTCCCCCTGTACTCATGGGAGTTCGGTGAGTACGGAGACATGCCTGATCATCACGAGAATAAACTCACCGACAGCAAGCATCCTGATTCCTCCCAGAACTCGCGCCATGCTGTGTCTGCTGCTGATCCGTCTTCCTTCTCACGTTTGCCACCTACAAGAACAGAAACACGGTGCATACACCAAGCACAGTCAACAACCTAGCTGATTTCTACCGTAAAGGTTGCTCTCCGCATTACCCAGTATGTTGAGCACGGCGAGGTTCCGTATCGAACTGACCGCGGCCCGCTTTTCCGTGCCCAGCAGCACGTACGGCACCAGCAGTGACTGCTCGTCCTTCCGCTCCAGTGGCTCACGGACCTCCTTCGTCTCCTTCACCTCATCCTCCCGATCTTTGGCAGCTCCCGGCCGCTCCTCTTTATCAGGGCGATCACTGCCGAATGCGGCATTCTCTACTCCAGCCGATGTCTCTGCCGTTGCGGTGCCCTGTGCGGCTGGCCCTGGCGGCACGCTGAACAGCGCTCCGGCTGGCGGCGACGCGAAGAAGGCCACCGACAGCAACCCGGCCGCTCGGTAGTTTCGTGCCTCGTCCTCCCGCAGTTCGGTCGCCATATAGGACGGGTTCGGAGGTTTCGAAGGTGATGATGATGAGGAGGAGGCACGTCGGGAGGGACTGTCTGCCGGTGGACGAGGTGGAGTGGACGAAGAAGAAGAAGACGAAGTAGCAGCAAGGCTCGGCAGTGGGACCACCGGTGCGGCGACAGACTCAGTTGCAGAGCAGAGGGAGGGACTCGACGCCTCCGTTGCGGTAGCAGGCTCCTCCATTTCGACACTTGTCGAAGATGAAGAAAATGAGTAAGGTCGGGAAGCGAAGAAGACCAACCGTTGTGGTAGCGGCGATGATAATGAGCGAAGCACAACCCTCGTGATGTCTAAAGTAGTGATGACGCTGCTTCCTGAAGAGGACAAGCACTTGAACGTCCCTCTCTTCATCCAAGTCCTTCCACAAGTCTCGTTTGCTGAAACAACAAAATGCTTTCTGAACTTTTTCGTAATCTCAAAAATCCAAATTTTCCGAAACAATTTGGATATTTGGAAAGGAACATCGAAACATTTCGTACCCCCACTCATCGTCACGTAAGCAGACCGCGCAGTAGCGTACGTTCTCTGCCGGACAAGTCTGCACACATCTTGGAAGAGTCTGCCAAGCACGTGTTGTAGACAAGGGAGCTGAAGATTGAAGAGGGGACTCAGGTCAGAGTGAAGATGAAGTGGCTGTGGGCGCTGGTGCTCTACGCCGCCCACTGGACTTTCGTGTTCCTCTTCTTCATCTATGGATTTGTCCTTCATTCGGCTAAGTACCTCTCCACCCACTTCGCACGGGTACCTTTTCCTTACTACCTTATATTAAATAAAAACTTCAATAAATAAAAATAAAATAAAATAGGAAAAAAATAAATATGGTTATTGCCTTCTAAGTCATGAATGTACAGCGAAGTTCACAGAAGGACAAGGAAGTGGTCATCGTTGGCGGAGGGTTTGCGGGAGCCTACGTGGCAAAGGCGCTAGAGAGTACCTTCAGAGTCACGCTCATCGACAACAAGGACTACTTTGAGTTCACTCCCAGCGTGCTGCGTACCATCGTCGAGCCCAACCATGGTATCTTCTCCTTCCTCCTCTCTTACTTCCTTTCCTTGATGGTGTACAGCGGTCTGACGATGGATGGGCGATGGAAAGTCACTGCGATACAAATACGACACAGGGAGTATCTCAACCTAAAGCGATCAAGAGTGATCCTGGATACGGTTTCTGCAGTCCACGAGGATCATGTGTTGACGCAGAAGGGCGTACGCATGAACACGCATTCACCCTGTGCTTCAGAGCAGAGTGCTGAGTCAATTGTCATCAGGAAATAGGATTTGATTACCTGGTGCTATGCCCAGGCTCCACCTACAGCAAACCATTCAAAGAATCGTCAGTCATCATTTCGAATCGGTACTGCGTTTTCGCTACTGCTTCTGCGTTCACAGTGCGTGCTCATGCGGAAAACGTATGATAGAGGCGAAACCCTCAGCGGATGCTTTCACGATGTGGCAGCAGCCAACTCAGTGCTCATCATAGGAGGTGGCATCGTAGGTACCCTCCCTACCCTGGACTGAACCCGGCCGTGTGAAGAGTGGCTTCTCCTAAGGATGGTCCTTTGCAGGAGTGGAATTAGCATCAGAGATAGCGGAGCATTTCCCTAACAAACATATCACGCTCATACATTCCGGTTCGCAGCTGATGGACGGGAGAGGAACGGTACCACCTAAAGCTTCTGCGTATGCTCTCAGGTACACGAGACGTCACGCTAAGCACACGCTATTTCAACTGAGTCGTACTTGATTTCACAGCTGGCTGAAGAGTATGGGAGTTACCGTGTTGTGTGGCGAGCGAGTGGTCACATTCGGAACCAATGGTAAGCAGCTTCACATTTCACGTTCCTATCATCGAGAAAAGACTAAGCTGACTTTGTTCACAGAGGATCCGCGCTACGTGACGGATAAAGGGACTGTGATCGCTGCTTCCCTCGCTTTCTTGAGCACAGGCATCGTGCCCAACTCAGCGTTTCTTGTTGGCGGTGTGCTGTCGTCCTATCTCGATGCCAAGTACACCCTTCTTTCCCTTTTGTGCTCCTCAGCTGCCTGTTGACCGATTAAATGATTTCCAGGGGCTTCATTGTTACCAATCCGCATCTTCAGCTGCGCCATCATCCGCACATCTTCGTGTGCGGTGATGTGCTCGCCGTGGATGAAGAGAAGCTGGCACAGACGGCCGAGGACCATGCCTCGGTGGTTGTCAAAAACATTCAACTCATCGAGAAACAACGAAAGGAGAAAACCGACGACGGTAAGGGGAAGGACTCTTCCTCGTCCTCACGCAGCAAGAACGGCAAAGAACTCGATGAGATCGGCTTGTCGCAGCCGTCTCTCGGCTTGGCGACATATAGTGCGTCCAACGTTCCCATCCTCATCAGTCTTGGAAAGTACACTGGCATGCTGGTCTACAAGGGCTGGGCTCTGACCGGTATCTTACCCGCCATCTTAAAAGAGTTTGTCGAGTGGAAAGTCATGGTATCCCACGCCCCATCCCTGATCCTGCTCTCCCTTGTTCTCATCCATCCATCCATCTCTGTGCAGGTTACCTACAAGAACTGAGGGCCTCTCCTCGTCCGTGTTATGTATTGATGATCCGCACAAGTTGTAGGAGTAGTAAATGGGCGTACAAGGCTGAAATGGTTTGCTGTATGGCACCCAGCTTGCGTTTCCGGATCAAAACGGCGCTTTACATCTTTAACTCCGATCCGGCAGCGCGGAAACGCGTGCTGGTGGTGGATGTCATGAATTGATAACCTTGACAACACTTGATGGCTGCCCCGGCATTTGGAGAACATCTGGGCCATCACCACAACACACAACGACCCTCCCACAACACACGACACACAACACACCTTCACGCAGGTCAACTTTGTGCTGTACAGCCTGTGTGAGAGACTAGGTGAGCTGTCGGTGCCTGTACATATAGACAAGAAAACACACCACATGATGAAGGGAGGTTGGCACATGTCACGAGCGCCCCACGTGGGGAAGCTCAGCCCCCTTCCTGTACTTCTACCGCTACTGGTGCTCTCACTGGGTATGTGGAGGACACCCTTCGTCACCTTCTTATTCGTCCATATCCGCCCCCTTTTCCTCTTCTCATCATCAATCAATCTCCCCTTGTCCCCAGGCATCAGCCGCGCTGCTATCATCGGTCTGGGTAGCAGCAGCGCCTCCCCTGTGCTCTCGACATGGGCCAACTCGTACATATTCCACGAGGTACCCAACCCCTTCGTCATCATCCTTCCTCTTTACTGCGTGTTGTGTGCTTCCCTTTTCCCTCCCTCCCGTGGTGGCCCTCGCTCAGATGTCGTGCCGATGTCGTGCCTGCGCACTCAGCCCACTCACTCTAATGCCCGGGATTGACCCGCGGCGTTTGTGTTTAAGGATACTGCCACGGTGCAGTACAGCACATACCCCGATGTGGCTACGGCGTTGGGCCGGCTAACCTCGGGTCTGGCGGACTGGGTCGTCACCGACGGCGCGCTCTCTGCGGGCCAGCTTGGCGACCGACTGCAGGTGCCGCTCGTCGGATCGGGCATCGTCCTGGCGTACCGCCTTTCGTCCGTGTCCACCAGCATGCCCTTGGTACGTATCCATATCGGAGCTAAAAGACCAACACAACAGCCTCACCAATCGCATATCGAGCTTCGTTAAGCAACTTCATTGATTTTTCGTATTGATATCCGAAGGCGTTTTACTGATTGGGCGTTGCGATCTCCGCCATTGGTGTGTTATCAACACACGTGCTGACGAATGTGTACACTATCTTGCCTCGCGCAGGTGCTCGATGGATCCACGTTGGCAGCAATTTGGATGGGCAACATCACGACGTGGAATCATACGGCCATCGCCCAACTCAACCCGTCGCTGACGCTCCCGTCGGCACAGATCCAGCTCACCTACTCCGCCTCGGATGTACGGTGAAACCCGCGGGGAACATTGCTGGTCATTCTTTGCAGCGTTTATCCTGAATACACGTTCATCACAGGTGGATGTCACCCAGCTCTTCATTGATGGATTGTCCACGTTCAGTTCCGACTTCGCGACAGCGATCGCCCAGGCCGGAGGCGAGTTCAGCGCTCTTCCTGGCCTATCAAGCGCAACGCAGGAGAGCAGCGCCTCGGATCGACTCGCTTTTCTCCAGGTATCACCACAGCCCACATGTGGAAGTTGATTTGATCCTGATTCATTCACGTCTCACGTCTCCCTTGATCATCAGGCCAACGATAACAGCTTAACTTACATCGACATTGGATCGATCACTGGTCTTGCACCATCTGCTACGTACGCAACACTCCGCAACGCTGCCAACAACTCCGTTGCAATCAGCACCACGACTGTGCAAAGCGCAATGACCGATTTCCGAACTCAGGTGATGTCAGGTAAGCTTGGATCCCAGTGTTTCCCAACCTTCCCTCCTCTCCTGCTCATTCTTCTCTTCTATGGCAGGAAATACCACGAGCCTGTTCAATGGACCAGGAGCTCAAAGTTACCCACTAAGTTTCCTGCACTATCTTGTGACAAACAAGACTCGAACCAGTTCGGATTGTTACTCGATTGAACAATACCTTGTCTTCCTCTCTTGGACTCAGTGCCGTTCCCCTGTCTTCAAGCCCTTTTCTAGAACTGAATCATGGACAGCTTTTACCTGAACACTGTAGGATCAATGACGGAGCTACCAACTATGCGAGCAAAGCGGGCTACACTGAGCTCATCAACGGTTTGCGTAAGACTATGATCGATGCATTGGGTACCATCACGTGCAACGGTACCACTGACCCTAATTCGAACTCACTGCTATCGAGTAAGCTGACGGTCACTGAATTGCAAGGTGACAAGGCACTGGGCCACGCATTTCTTATTGGCGCCGGCTTGCCTGCGGATCTGTTCGGCCGCTATGCGGCGAACTACAACGATCCCAATTTCGAACTCAAGTACTTCATCCAGACTTCACAGCTGGGAGTCTCCAGCATGATCTCCGGTACCTATCCAATCATGTCCTACACCTGGTCGGTATTCCTCACTCACGTTTGCTTCACACAGGCGATGTTGACTTCGGTGCTAGTATCAATCCCCCGACAGCAGCGGAGGAGGCGCAGATGCCCTACATGGTCGCCATCCCAAGTAATGTCGGCGGTGTCGGTCCCGTTTATAATGTACTTCAGGGGTCAAGTGTGGAAGTCGCTTGGTGTTTAATAGCATAACATTAACATGATCACCATATACAGGTACCTGAGATCGTTACGGATGAGGACTTGGTGCTCGACTTCCAGACCATCTCCGATATCTACTTGAACAAGATCAAGAAGTGGAACGACAACAACATCACCCGGCTAAACCCCCACCTTGAGGGTAAACTTCCAGATGTTAACATCACGATTGTTTACGAGAACGCTAGCTCGTCTCCTACCTACCTGGTGACTCGTGCCACGAGTGTCATGGTCCCTGAGTTCAACAGGACGGTACTGAAAACGGAGCTCATTGTTCTGCGTGCCTCGGATCATGTAATTGTCCTCTTCTATATGCAGGTCGGCCCCATGTTCAAGATCCACTTCCCCGTGATGGACTTAGAGCCAGAGCGTACCCTTCCTGTTCCGGCGAACGAGGTCGTTCAGAACATGGTCAATCGTCCCTACACTCTGGGCTACTGGTGCGCGCAACAAATCCTATTCAAGTATGATCTCCGGACTTAAAACGTACCTACCTACAGGACAAACTACGATACAATTGGAGTTCGCACGGTCCGAGCAGGAGCTATGGTTAACGTGGCAGGCAATGTAGTCTCCCCGGGCCCTGATTCATTCGTCTCAGCGATGAATGATTATGCAAGTTTCCCAACAGTCACGACCCTCTTCTTAGGTAGCTCCCACTTGCCTTGAACTCTCTTGAGACTTCCAGTCCTCATCAAGGTTTACCTCTATCCATCCTCTGAAGGGCCTGGTAATGGAAGTTGGCCTCTGGCGACGTACGGATTCTTCATTCTGAACTCGCGCACAATGCCTGATTGCTTGAAGGCTACATCAATAGCCGATTTTGTCTATTGGGCAACTTCATCTTCCGAGTCACTGAAACTTGCTAACGGGTACGTTCAATCGTTTGCACCATGGCACAACGACGAGGTGCTGACATCACCACAATCGCTGTGTCTTAAAAAAGTATTGGTGTAGCAACGTCAGGACAATCTCCGATCATACTGCGCCGGATCCTGACGAGCTTGACCAACATCACTTGTAACAACGTGGCGTCATTCTCTCTCTTCGGATGCGTGAATGACGGTGTCTTGTGCTCGAACAACGGCAACTGCTCGTCCGGCGTCTGTCAATGCAATGTCAATTGGGAAGGCCAGTATTGCCAAACGTTCAAGAGTGACTCCACATCAGATAATACCGCAGTCATTCTAGGCGCCACGTTGGGCGTGGTGCTTCCGGTGGTAGGCTGCATTCTCTTCTTGCTGGTTGCCGTTATAGTGCTGCTTCTCGTGCATATGGAGCGTAAGCGGAGGCAAAAGGAAGACTGGGAGATCGATCCCGAAGAGCTCGAGATGGGCGAGCAACTGGGCCAAGGTGGCTATGGTACTGTGTATAGAGCCAAGTGGCGCGGTACCGAAGTGGCGGTGAAGATGATGCCTAGCGACAGGGTGTCGAGAGAGATGGAGCGAAGCTTCAAGGAAGAGGTATGCACGCTTTACTGCTTTTTGTCAAAGGAGTCTTCAAGCATCTCATCATGGTGTGACACACTTGTTCCCTGCAGGTGCGCGTGATGACAGCTCTGAGGCATCCGAATGTGGTTCTTTTCATGGCAGCTTCGACAAAGCCGGAGAAGATGTGCATTGTAATGGAGTTCATGACCCTTGGATCGCTATTCGATGTACGTAACGACACCCTTGCAGCTTTGCTACAATGATGCTTACATTCGTTCAAACTCTGCAGCTACTGCACAACGAGCTCATCCCAGACATTCCATTTGCTCTCAAGATCAAGATGGCATACCACGCGGCCAAAGGGATGCACTTCTTGCATTCTTCAGGTAGTGGGAAACGCATCACCTCCTTGAAGATTCTGCATTGTATCTGACCTCCTTAGCGTCCTCCGCATATAGGAATCGTACACAGGGATCTCAAGTCTCTCAACCTGCTGCTTGATAACCGATGGAATGTGAAAGTGTCCGACTTCGGACTGACAAAGTTCAGAGACGACCTCAAGAAGGGCGCACCCGGTCAGATACAGGGCAGTGTGCACTGGATGGCGCCAGAGGTGCTCAACGAGTCACTCGACATCGACTACATGCGGGCCGACGTGTACTCGTTCGGCATCATCTTGTGGGAGCTGTACACGAGAGAGCAACCCTACATGGGACTCAGGTACGCCAGATCAAGCATTCCTGGCCCGATGTACTTCATGGTAATGACTCATTGCCGCCACAGCCCTGCAGCAGTTGCTGTGGCCGTCATCCGTGACAACTTGCGACCAGCCCTTCCTCAGGACGGTGATATCCCAGCGGAGTATGCCGAGCTCATGACAAGCTGCTGGCATGTCGATCCGGCGATTCGGCCCACCTTTCTCGAGTCCATGACTCGCCTGAGCAGTATGGCCGGTGACACACTAGCTACCTCGGCTTCATCATCGTCATCTGCTCTTCCGAGCGTACGACGCACAAACAGCAACTTATCGTTCACCTTTAGCTCCGGATCTTCATCGGCCATCTCCAGCTCAAACTCACGATCTGCTTCATCAAACAAGAACGAGGCGCTAGATATGATCGGCGCAGGTGTGGGCAAGGCTCCTGAGGGAGAAGTCGTTATCGTCTTCTCCGACATCACTCGTGCCGCTTCCTTGTGGGAATTCAACGCTCAGGCCATGCGCGATGCCACCCTTCTTCATAACGACGTTGTGCGCAGATGTATCCGAAAGCATGGCGGATACGAAGTCGTCTTCCTGCGCGATCGCACCAGCGGAGAGGGCTCATTCTGCTTGGCATTTGATGACATCACTAAGGCACTCGAGTGGTGCACGGACACTCAACAACAACTTCTCACTGTCGCGTGGCCTCAAGCAATACTTGAGCATCCGGGCGCCGCCGAGGAATGGGGAAACACGGACGATCGAGTGCTCTTCAAAGGTCTGCGCGTGCGAATGGGCGTGCACATTGGCCAGCCAAAGATCGTACGAGATCCGATGACGCGGCGCGTGGAGTATATGGGACCAGTTGTCAATGCAGCTGCACGTATCACGGCTCTGGCTCATGGCGGTCAAGTGCTGGTCTCAGAGGCTGCCCAGCAGAAACTGAAGGAATCCAGGAAACAGGACTCAGACAAGGGTGTTCAAGAAGGAGATGGACGAGCCAAGAAGAAACTGGTGCCACTAGGCCACTTCGAGATGCCGGATGCTCCCAAAGGTTTGCTTGCCCTATCCATGTTGTTACTCAGAATGATTCTCAGACACTTTCAAACGCAGGTGCTCAACTGTATGAACTCAAGGTTCGAGGACTGGAAGGACGCTTCTTCGGTGGAGTCGCTGGGGATCCGACTTCTAGCAATAGCAAGAGCAGTAGCGGTATGGCACAAGAGAATGACAACAACGTCCAAATGGAGACGATGGTCGGTGATGGCGTGGCCTTCAAAGAGGATCAGTTCCTCACATCGGCTAACCTGTGCCGATGGTGCATCAACTTCAACGATATCCAACTCGGACGCCAAGTTGGGATGGGATCCTATGGCGTTGTGTTCAGAGGCAAGTGGAAGGGTGTCGAGGTGGCCGTCAAACGATTCATCAATCAGAAACTCGATGAGCGGCGAATGCTGGAGTTCAGGGCAGAAATGGCCTTCCTGTCCGAACTGCATCACCCGAACATTGTTCTCTTCATCGGTACGTCTACTTCTTCGTTCTCTTTTCATAAGCCATCTCTTACCATTCTACCTTATGCAGGAGCTTGTGTGAAGCAACCCAACCTCTGTATTGTTACTGAGTACGTCAAGCAGGGTGCACTAAAGGAGATCATTGCCAACAACGCCATCAAGCTGCCGTGGCAACAGCGGATGAAGCTCCTTCGCTCCGCTGCCATCGGCATCAACTATCTTCATTCGCTTCAGCCAGTGATTGTACATCGTGACCTCAAGCCATCAAACCTCCTCGTGGACGAGAACTGGAACGTGAAGGTTGCTGACTTTGGGTTCGCGCGCATCAAAGAGGAGAACGTCACCATGACTCGCTGCGGGACTCCCTGCTGGACCGGTACCCTGCCACGCTCGTTCTGGCAGAGCTCTAGCTGACTTCTAACTTCCTTGGACAGCTCCTGAAATCATCCGTGGCGAGAAGTACTCAGAGAAGGCTGATGTTCTCGTTCGGCATCATCATGTGGCAGGTTCTGACGCGCCGGGAGCCCTTCGCCGGCCGCAACTTCATGGGCGTCTCTCTTGAAGTGCTCGAGGGGCGCCGGCCTCAGGTGCCCTCCGACTGCTACAAGCCGTTCAAGAAGCTCATGAAGCAGTGCTGGCACGCAAAGGAGAGCAAGCGACCTTCGATGGAGGAAGTCGTGGCCTTCTTCGATGCCGAGCTGGGTCAGGACGAGGAAAGGTTGGAATCTCCTGGAAGGCCTGCTTCGCCATAAGATCTCGAGATACCTCATTACAATCAAACCTGCAGACGAAAGTAAATAGCTCATACTACCGAACCACTACATCCTTGGGTGGGCCTCACTTCCCGCCTGTGCACACGCGTCAAAGAATCCGTTTTAACGTCGCTGATGACGATATAGGTACCGTGTGTGGAGAAAGACCGAAAAGGTCAAGCCAACGGAGGAAGAGCGTCGTGGAACGGCTACAGAAAGCGAGGCAGAGAGTGCCTCTTCGCATGAAGAAGAAGAGGAAAGTGGAAGCGAGCTTGACGATGAGATCCTCCCGTAGCAGGCGAATGTCTACAAATTGGTTTGGAGTGTCAAGTGCGTGCTATTATGACTCATGGCTGGAGTTGCTTTAGTGGTAGTGGGCATCACCAACCACCAACAACAACAAGTAAGAACGTGCAAGTGTGCATTCATGAATGTTGGGAGTTCGGACCCATGTGAAGGATGAGATGTACCAGCCTGCGAAGAGCCTACGGCAGAAGCTGACGTCCTCTCCGAACTCCTCTCCTGCCGAATGCTCCGAGTGTGAAGCAAAGTCTTTATATGACCAGACACGTTAGATTTGAACTGTTGTGCGCAGCCAGCCACGGCCTGGAAACCAAGTGAAGTGTTGGAATGTATGAATGTAAACCTAATAAGAGGTGATGGCTCAGAGCAACCAGCGCAGGCGACGCAGCACTTGCGTAGATACCAACCATAGATGCGTGAAACATGTTAACTCAACTCATCTTTTTCATTCTTCTGATGACGTTCCACTCTGAATGAAGATCAGAAGAGAATCTTAAAAGGTGGGCCTTCCTTCGGGAGTTCGGTGCATGTCACTGCGCGGAGCGATCCGCCTCCACAGCATCAATGAGGGCCTGCCACACTCGAGTAGGGTCTTCTGCCAGTCTGTTGCATGTGTATAGCCACCACTCGCGGCCAAACACTACGTACTCGCGAGTTGGCAGATTCGCCTGATGCAGTTCATCCAGCAGATGGCGGCCGATTCCCATCAGCGTCTCGAACTCATACGCCTGTGCGGTTTGTCCCTCGGTCTCCTGGGGCAAGAACCCTCTGATCTCCCTTTGCAAAGTCCTATCGTGGGAGGCGATCGAGCACAGATGCCCGCTCTTGATCAGCAACTCAGCGTACTTCAGGTACGCACGATGGAGCTCAGCGCTGCCGCGCGGGAAAGCCACTTCCTCGGGGAACGGGTAGGCTCCCTTGACCAGTCTTATACGTCCAGGTCGGTCCAGTAGCACCGCCAGGTCCTTCTCGGTGCGATGAAGCCTGGCCTGGATCGTGATGCCCACGTGCGTGAAGCGCTCACACAGGAACGCGTGATGACGGAGAATGGAGTCAGTCCGGTCCATTCCTTCCATCGAGATGATCATCTCCTGACCATTGCGTGCAGTAGCCTCCGCGATCTTGATGGCGTTACGCTGGCACTGGGCATCGTCGATCACGAGTCCAATGTGCGACAGATCGAGTGAAACGGAACAGTCGAGACCCTCCTGAGCGATTCGGTCAGATAGCGCCACGATGAGGTCGGCCTCGGAGTCAGCCATGACCGGGTCGCGGCAGCTTTCGCCCATGTAGTCTGCGGTAGCACGATGCCCGGCGGCGTTAATCTGGCGGACGAACGAGATGGCCTCGTCCTGGGTCTCACCCGCGACGTAGCGGCGAGCCACGCGGCGTGCCACCGGACCCAGCACTCCGTCCGCACTTACTACGGACTTGAGCCGCTCATCAAGAGCCAGCGTCCGCAATACAGCGGCTGCACGATCGGCAAGAGCAGTCGTGGTATCGGGTCCGTCCATCGTGACCTAACTCACACTACGTGTCTGTGGAAATATGGTCCATTTCTTAAACGTTTCATAATATTATAAAACGTTTGCACAATATGAAACAAGTATGAAATTTGCGAAATGTGAGCAGAGAAAAGAAAAGGAAAATACAATGAAATCGACAGCTCCAAAAATAGAATCCAATGGGAAGCGTTCTTTTTTCGGTAGCTTCTCCGAATAGGCTGGTCACGAACAGCACACAGCGGCCCAACATTTGCCTACATTCTCCTCACTCTCACATACACTTGGCCTGATGGCAAACCCAACCAAGGAGACCTTGACGCGCACTAGGGCCAACGAGCAGGCCAGTCGGCATGCCATCACACGGATTCGACGCAGATTGTTATTGCGGTTGGGACGACCACAAGTACCACGAGACTCGACACCAGCCATCCACGTTCGATAGCCCGACCCAGCACGTGGGACGTGTATGAGCACACTAGCTGTAAAGAGGGACTAGGAAGTTCAAGATTGTTTGGGTAATGAAGGTTCTATCGTTAGTTGATGGTGTACACTCAAGGTCATGGTTCTTCAGGAAGAAAAGGAGGGAAGGAAAGGGAGGACTCTACATGTACAAGACGTCAACAAAACTGAAGCGCGCTCTAATGCGCGCAACCGTCGCGTGGGCGATACCGTGTCCACAGCTTGGCCAGGATCTTAACTGTTGAGTGTGGCTGAGGGCGAAGAATCGGAATCCGAGTAGTAGACGTGTACTCCAGGCATGAAGGAACGCGGCGTGATCGGTTCTTTATCATACTGAATGGAACCCTTCTTGCCATCGTCGTCGCTAGGGAGGTTACCACTGCTATAAATCTCTGTAGTATAGAACTAGGGTGAGGAGTACGATGATGGATAGAAGAGCAAAGGCCACACCTTGGTAGGGTTTCAGGCAGAGTGCTTTACGAACAAGTCCTACGTATCTGTTGCGCACTTTCTGGGTGAAAACACAGAAGAGCAGGAAGTTGGCAAAACCTTGGGCTGAGTCCCCAATGCCCTGTTCATCCGAAGAAGACAGTGAGGATTCACGAACATTACTTCTCTGGGGTGAGGAGGGGAGGAAAGTACTTGAACGACCACCATCCAGTAGATGTCCATTGGGATCCATCCCGCACTGACCAATATGAAGCGGGTAGTGCCCCATATTCGCACGAATATGAACAGCAGAGGCACAAGCTACCAGCGAGAAGTTAAAGCTGATCTCCATGCTATCAAGGGTAGGTGAGCGTACCATGAGTTTTTTGTCAACCTGCCCTATCACTCTCCTCACGTTCTTGCTTGGGAGTAGTCCCTGATGAATAGTGCGTCAAACAAGCGACTTCTCAGTTTTGGAAAAGAGGGTCTGATAGATACCGCATCCACGCGTCGGTGTAAGCGCCACAGAGTCAGGGCATAGAGGAGGAATGTCTGAACCAGTAGACAACCATGAATGAAGATCCGAGAGACCTAACAACGAAGAGACAACGCACCAGAAAGTAGGATGCGATCTCCTCAGCCTTCCCAACGAAGAAGGACCAGAACAAAGGATTATCCACACTGCCCGAGATCCAACACCAACCGACCGCTCGCGAGAAGTTATCAGCGCCTGTCCACCAGACCGCAGCATGTGTATTCATAAGCTACCGTGATCCCAGCTCACATGAAGAGAAGAGCATACCTAACGCTCCAAACGAGAGAGCAATCACCAGAATAACGAGTGGCATACCCCAGCTTACAATATGATACACCCACAGAAAGTTCCTCTTCTTGGTGCTCTTCAGCATGGAGAGATAGAGATGTGTGCCTGCATTCATCATCAGAGAATGAGGATCAGCGATCCTTGTTATACTTACACTGGTTCCCAACTGATGACGAGGAAGCGAGACTTACCGATGGCTACGGTCCAGAAGAAGGAGGAGATAGAGGAGGTAGAAGTGAATGCGCTCTGGATGGTGCAGACGACGCCACCACTTCGGTAGATCGCTCCAAACATGTTGCCTGGAGAGACCACGCCAGTTATTTCAATTTATATTTGCTTCGGATTCTAAATAATTTGAAATAAACTAAAATTTGGAATTAATTACAATTTTTTCTCATATTTGGGATATTTTGGAATAATTGTGAAATAAATGTAATTCTGAAAAGGGAGAGATGAAGAGATTACAAATGATGAAAGAAAGAGTGACAAAGTCCAACTCCCTGTGAACAGAGGTCATGAAGAAGAAGAGGGCGAGATTATACCTGAGGCGGTGATCACGTCGGCGAGGGAGAGACAGACGAGCATGAAGCGGGGCGTGGTGCGTAGGTCCTTCCAGAGGGCGTACGAGAGGAAGATGAAGAGGCAACCCATGATCGAAAGCACGCACGTGGCGATGACGAAGGCGTCTAGCATGGTCGTCTGCCAATCGCTCCATTCGAACGCTGCCTTCGGCCCCGCGTGCGCGTGGGGCAGGTCCATCATCTTCTTCTTTTGTTTTCCTTAAATCCCCTGACGCGGTCACTGACGTGAGTGTCGGAGCGCCAAGAGAAGGAAAGGCTTCTCCTTTCCGCCACCATCCGCCATTTATCTGGAATAATCGTCCTCTCTTCTGATAAGAATGTGCGGTATTGAACCCTTTTTGTCCATTGAATAGTTCAAATTCCCGATAAGCTGGAAGTTTTCATTTTAGGAAGATCATGCTACTACCTTTTGGTGCTGTACACACTCAAGGATGGTCATCATCAGCTCAGCTTCCATCCAGGATGGTGTTATCCATTCTTGTTGTTGAACTCCAAGCATCGTCATGTGGCACAGATGACGGAAGGAAAAGATAAGGAAAAGATAAGGAAAATGATATCTCACTTCAGGTAACGACGAAAAGCAGCGCAACAGAGGAAGGGAACGCGAAGAGGATGCTGACCTCTGACGAAGGGGGTGTGGTGTCCCCGCCACCCACGCCCAAGAAGCCCAAGAGTCGCAAGGGCTCCCGACGCGAGAAGGACCTGGCCGCCGCCATCTCCAGCAGCACCACCAGCGGGTCGTCCATGAACGCCCCCGCCGCGCAGACCACCACCATCGAATCCGAACCGAAGATGGAAGATGTCGGCAGCGCCGACGTCGGGGGTGGGAAGTCGAGGAGCTCCTCGTCGCGGAAGGACAAGAAAGCCGCCCACAAGCGGCAGAAGAGCAAAGGTGCTGCTGGCACGACGAGCACGGCCGTGGTGGGTGCCTGCGTTGGCGCGACGGCGGCCGCCGGGTCGACGGCAGAGGCGGCGGCTGGCCCGTCCGCATCGGCGTCCACCGTGACGAAGATTCCTTCCTCTTCTTCATCGGCGGCGCCCGCGCCGGTGGGTTGCGGTGGACACCAGCAGAAGTCGAGACGAGAACAGCTGGTGGAGGAGCTGCTGACGTCGGAGCGCGCGCATGTACAGAACCTGAACTCATTCCTGCACGACTACGTCATCCCGCTGCGGGACAAGAAGATTCTGTCGAGCGAGGAGCAGCAGAGCCTGCTGTGCAATCTCGAGCTCATCCGACGATGGAACGTGGAGTTCCTCAGCCAGCTCGAGAGCGCGCTCGATGACGAGCGCGGGTTTGGTGACATCTTCCTTGAGATGGTGCGCGGTGACATCCTTTCTTCCTGATACGGGTTGATTGTTAGGATGGAGAAGAGACACATTGATGATCGTAGTGATCGCGAGGCAAAGGTGGGAAGATTCACTGCTTGTTGAACTAATTAGTGCTCCACTCCTACAGATGCCCATGCTGCGACAGCTTTACGCACAGTATAACGAGAACTACGCTCATGCTATGGAACACTACGAGAAGTGTAAGAAGAACAAAGAGTTTGCTGCATTCATCGAGGTCATACTTGACATTCATTTTCGCTATGAGAAGCTATCGCGAACGAATGACTAACTTGGCAAACGTGTCTCCCGTATTATAGAGTGTGGGTGCGAAGCAAGTGGTGAAGCCTGCAGCGGGAGACGAGACCAACGTAGTACTGGCGCCGAACAAGAACTTCCTCAGCTTTCTTTATCTACCCATACAGCGAATCCTGGCCTACTACTCCTTACTGAAAGTATGAGTTTTAAATGAATGCACATTAGTGAAACAAGCTAATCTTCATGCAGGATTTAGTGAATGAGACTCCAAGAGATCATCCAGAGTATGAGGCACTGCATGCAGGTACGGTATACTCACTATTGACTGTATGCCAAGGTGCTGACCTGTGATCGGTCTATCCCTACAATGGTACAGCTCTACAGCTGGTGGACGCTGCTGTTGATCATGCCAACAAGCTAGCAAATCAGCGCAAGAATATCGATAAAGTGATCGCTATCCAAAGTCAGCTTATCGACGATGTACCTAGGCTTTCCTTAGGCATCTGCTAACTCAACTAAAACCGAGCTTGGCATATCCAGGATAACACCTCGCTTGCACAGCCCCATCGACGGTTCGTATACGAGGGCGATGTGCTGTCGCTTGTGGGCAAGAACCAAAAGGAACGAAGGCTCTTCCTCTTCAACGACGTCCTTCTTTGTACAAAGAAAAAGAACAAGAATTATCTCAAGGTAGACTTCCTTGAACCATTGGAAATGCTCAGAGTAGAAGATAAGGAGGACTTAAAAGGTACTCCATCCAAGCTTGCTTCTTATCGCTGGCAATGTCACTTACCTGCTTGGTTGTGATGAACAGATCGCTATGCTTTCCGACTCATTGCTGCAGCCAAGGAATACACTCTGTGGTCTACGGACAAGGCCTACTGGACGCAGCTCCTTTCCAACTCTATTCAAACGCTCAAGGCTTCACGACCCTCTTTGCCCTTCCTCGCTGATATCGAGCAGCGGAAGGGACTGGTGCGCGAGAAGGAACGGTGCGTCGCCCAGTCTATCCCCTGGATTGGCCAGTAGCTCACTGCGTGGCTGGAACAGAGAACCCAATGAAGAGGATCGAGGTGACGGCGGCAAGCAACATGCGACGGGGCTTGCTTCGGCCTTATCATCGATTTCTGATGAAGAGACCAGCCGAGAGCGACTCATACAACGAATCATCATGTGGAGCAAGATGGGCGACGACAGTGCAATCGCGAGCGAAGTACGACGATTCGGCGGGCGACTGGAGAGATCCTTCAAGGAGGAGAGCTGAGACCTGTATCAGTGCGTGCGTACGCACGCATGTCCGCCATGCCTGTATAAAAGATCTCCTGTGAGCCTGGGTCATCACCGGTACAGTTAAGTTCGTTTGTTATCGGATATCCACCGACAGCATTGTAGTGAGAAGGTATAAAACAAGAACGCTTATGGCCGCGTGATCCGTCAAAACTTAGTACGGGATCACTGTCGCGAGGGCGATTCCGGTTTCGCTGGTGGGCTGGGAAATGGCTTAGCTTGGTCCTCTTCCAACAAACCGCCGTCCAGATCCTTGAGTTTGTCCAGCTGAGCCGAAACGGCGTCGAGGATGTTGGCCACGAGCAGGTTGAGCGTGAGCAGATTGGTGAAGAACCAGAACAGGAAGAAGAAGATGCGACTCGACTCATTGGTGACCAGTGCCACAGCATCCATGTAAATGAACCTATAGCGCGATAAAGAAGGCTATCAGACCGCAACCTATTCACACCAAGATCGGAGTTGGTTGTGTACCAGTTATTGATCACCATCAAGTCAAACAAAACTACGCAAGTCGAGCCGAAGTCATTGAAGTTGTTCGGGAAATAGAGCGCAGCTTCATATGCGGTCCCGTGCAGCATTGGATTCTCAGTGTTAAGTAGTCCACCGAAGATTCGTATACCAATAAGACCAAATACGTAGTACTGGAATACGAGTACGCCTGTCACAGAAAGCACACATTAGAACGCTGTTAAAAGAATCGTCAAAAGTAAGAACAACGGAAGTATACCAAGTAGCGCGACAAAGATAGGAATGAGCTGGACAAGTGTAGCAAAGATCATGCGGAACTTCTTCATACGCGAGAAAAGACGAACGAGCCTGAGCGAACGGAAAATCATGATAACTCTTACGAGCTTGTTTCCCACGAGGTTGAGCTCTGACAGAATAGAAGCAGCCTGCGCACAGACGATGAGCGGTCAATCACGATACGGCAGACCGATCATGGGGTTCTCACGTACCAAACCGATAATTGTAATGGTAGCATCAAACAAGTTCTTGTAATTTGATGAATAACCGCGAAGGCCCATGAGGAACATCTTTGTTAACATTTCACATGTCCACAAAAGAGAGAAGAACCACTCGCCCGCTTCCCAGTGCCACTATTACGGGACGATTAGGGTGAGTCTCTCATTCTAGAAGCGGCAGTTAGCGCACCTGATCCGATCGGTTATATCGTCCCGTAACGAAGTAATAGGTCTGAAAGGCAAAAAATACGCCGTTGAGAACGAGGAGCACATCGATGGCGTACTCAAAGTACGGGTGGAAGATCATTGCGCTATTCCAAGAGTTGTGAGCACACTTCAAAACGGACAGCCTCAAGTCAGATAACGCACCGAAGGTAACGACAAAAAGCGCTCTTTGTCATAATATTGTTATGAACCTCGCTGACATAATGAACGGTTCGCTTATAGACTGAGAGCTTGGCCATCTCTTCTTCATCGGGGATTGGCTCAATCTCAATCTCACCTGCAGAATAACTATCAGATGAAGTTATTCTACAAAAGGAATAAATGACGGCACCTGTATCGCTATGAGCGATCTGAAGATGGACGACGTTGGTGAACAGCTGTTCAAACTCATACTCGTCGAGCTTGCCATCATGGTTGGCATCAAGCTAGAAAACTGTGTGAGAAAGATATTGCATACCCTTAAGTGCAAAAGTGGAATATACCTCCTCGATCAGAGCTTGGCTGTGCTCATCGACAACCATGGAGATCTTGGAACTGTACTTGCCTAATTCCACAAGCAAGACTTTTACCCAGTCCAATGGGACAAGCCCCTCCTTGTCTAATGAATTGCGATTGAGTGCCGACGCAGGCAGTAGAGAACAGACTAAAGAGCGTGCGAACCTCTGTCCATCTGATGGAAGGCAGACAGAAGAGCCCTCTTACGCCGCGCTTGATAGTATTGTTCCGTCTGCTCAAGGATGGTCTTGTAGTTGTTGTACACCGTAGAGAAGATGAACGGCAGAATGAAGTACAGACCTAACAAAGAAGAAGAGTCAGCATTATCAGTCATTTGATTCTTTATCATTAAATAAGTATTTTATAAAATGGAAATGGAAATAAAAATCCTCCGGACAGAGTAAGAACGGTACCGATGACGAGATAGACGATGAAGAAGATAACAGAGCTGCGATGGCGGTAGTAGACGGGCATCCTCACGTCGGGAGAATTGGCCGTGGTGAGGAAGATGAAGAGGTTGAGGAGGGAGTGACCGAACGAGTCAAAGTAGTTGTGGCCCAGGTTCTCCTGATCGAAGAAGAGGATAAGGCCGAACCATGCTGCGGTGATGAGGAGCAGCAGGAGCAGCACGAGAAGCTCAAAGATGATAGGGATGATCTTGATGATCTGCCACATGGTGTTGCGGACCGACGCGTACATGGCTACGAAGATGAAGGGCCGCAGGAAGGGCGAGATGAAGAGCACCGAACGGAAGCCCGGCACTACGAGGGCGAACACTGTGTCTGCCAACGAGACGACAATGAGGATGCCCTGTCCCAGGTAGGTGCCCTCCGAGAATCCGCTACGGCCCATGATCTTGTAGCGCAGGAAGAGATCAAAGAAGAGCCATCCGAGACACACCAGCTGCGCCGAGTCGGTGAAGACGAAGGGCAGCATGGGTAATCCTGAGTTCATGTAGATGTGCTCACGCGCGCACTGCTCGGGATGGGCGTGGCACCACCAGGGTCGCTCGAAGAAGGTGAGGATCATGATCAACGCGATGGCCACATGGCGCACGTAGCCGAAGTTGGTGTAGATAATCTTGACGTACGGCGGCAGCTGTACATTGGGCACCTCGACATTCATCGCGTAGGCGATCTTCTTGGCAGCGAGTTGGATGTCCACCGTGCGATCGACGGACATCGACTCGGTGAGCGTGTTGTAGTCCTTCTGAAGGGAATCCATCAATGAGCTGCTCTCGCTCAGAGAGCCCAGGCTCTTCGACATCGTGTGGATGAAGGATGTAGAATGATCGTTCGGTGGTTGCTGGTGATGGGAAGATTCAAAAATTTAGGAGAGGAATTGATGCAGATGAAGATGGCGATGTTCGAAATGAGGACTTGAATGAAGAGGAGCCTCGTTCAGTTGGGCTATACTCCCCCCGCCTCGATTTCTATTGAGAATGTAGACTCTACGCGCAGCCCGATGCCACTCCACGCTGTGCGAATCGCCGGGGAAGGGCAAATGTTAAAAAAAAAAACGAATGGAATGTGGATCTCTTCCCCCTTGGAAGGATCAGGCTTCTCCTTCTTGTTCGGCTTCTACTCCACAGCACAGGCTGCTGGGTGCCAGGAGAGATAAGAAGGCCACTTCGCACTGGGGAAGGTGTACAAGGAACGAGCAGGACAGATTTCCTGCTTTCCCGGTGGTCACGCCAGGACCAAAAATTCCTTCTTTCCGGGCAGCTGTCGCTTCTGTTTTCTTATGTTCTGTGATCTTTGATTTTTGATTGGTTCTGATTTCTTCTTGAAATGATCGCTCGACCAACCACCGGCCACGCACACCAGAAGCAACAGGGAAAATATGTGAGCCATGTCAAGAATTTCACAATTAATTACTCTACGGTCAGCTGCCATAAAACACTTGTATTGAACCTTCCACATCGATGAAGATGGCGGCTCGCCTCGTGGTTCTTTGCACGGTGCTGGTTTTCGTCTTCCTGCACGCGAACGCCATAGTTTTGCCTCTAGACGTGGAACAGTTGGAGAAGCGAATGCCGTCGTCCCTGTTACAGGCACCGGTTAGGCCTGACCCTTTTTTTTGAGAAGAACGACACAACCTGGAGCTGGTGACGTGGTGTTCGGGATGAGTTTATGTGCAGGTTGCCGGCGGAAGGCAGAACATGGTCGTAGGAGTTACGGTCTCGAACATGCGTTCTGTGCCGGTGGAAATGGCCCACGTCTCCTACGAAATAGACAATGACCAGCTGTCGCAGGCCCTCTTCTACGAAGCTATCTACGCGCTTGTACCGTTGCTTTCGTTTTCGCTTTTTGTGTTTGTTTTTTTGAGTCTTTATTTATGGCCATTTTCTGTGTTCTATTGCACTGCGGGGAAGTCCGCTCACCTAACCTGCTTCGATACTTTACGCAGGAAGGCACGGAGAACAACGGATGGGTGATGGTGGAGGCTCCCCAGCAGCTCAATTTCATGAATGGGGAATGGGTACCCTACCGTGCGTACATGAACAAGAGCCATCTCATTCCTGTGGCGTCCTTTCCGCAATACAACCTTGTTGTTGTTAACAACGTAGGAATCCTCCTTTTGCTCATCGTGCAGAGCTGCGCACTCATTGATAGGAGACAGGTGGTCGACGTATACGCACGGGAATGTCACATGACTGGGTGCATCTCGAGTGATATCAAGCTTACCGTGCTTGTCGCTACGTTTCTAGAGGGCGTGTCCCTCTCCGATGGATGGTGGAAGATCAAGTTACCATTTACGGTATGTACTCTCCAATCCGCAGCCCAAACCGTAGACTCACTTTCTTTCTTTATTAGGCAAAGAGCTACGGCTGGGTCAGAGAAAGGGATGTTCAACGTATTGCTGATCAGCCCGTGGGCTCAGAACTGCGACATGCGCTTGTTGAGAGAAGTAAACAGCTTCTTGGATGGTACAATTAAGCTCCTTCGTGCCACCTATGCTAGTTGTCTGATCTAGATACATTCATGACCTCAGGTATTACTTCTGGGGCGGTCGTTCTGCGTTCGTCAATCATTTTTGGGAAAAGAAGGTGATCTTAACTGGAGTCGATTGCTCAGGTAGATTCCTTTCGAAAATGTAGTTGATTGTTTCCGTACTTACAAAACATGGACACCCAGGCCTCGTTGGAACAGTCTATAAGTCTCATGGGATTCTGCTTCCTCGAGACGCTGACCCGATGTTCCGCAAAAGCCAGAATGTGAGCAGCCCGCTCGCCCTTCTACCAGGCGATCTCTTCTTCTTTGCTCCGTCGGGCCGTCCCACCATTCACGTTACACACGTGATGATGTACATTGGGGGCGACAGACTGGTTGAAAGCTCCGTTCCTTCGTTCGAAAACAACTCCACGCGAATCGTCACGCTTAGGGAGAGATTTGGCTATGATCTCAAGGTAACTACACTCATCTCCCTCATTTGCTTGATACCATTGTCATGTGATGCTTCTTCAGGAGTTGCAATGGGGGATGCAGGCAAAAACCAACGGAGCGCTCATCTTCTATGGTCGCATGCTGCCCTGAACAAACAACAATCCTCCCAACAAGGAATTTTCACCTGCTTTTTGTCAACGTGCGTTTTTCATTGGACCAATGACCAGAAAGCCGACGCACGATTTTTCGGAGGTTCATTCGAAGATTCGAATGTTGGCTTGATATGGCGCGTGAAAAGGCACTGGTAGTCACAACCACACAGCAACATACAGTGACACACACTTGCAAGCAAAGCAAAGCAAAGATGGGCGACGCTGAGGGAGCAAGCGGTGGCAAGACAGGTCTTCTCTTGATAGACATCCAGAACGACTATTTCCCTGGCGGCAAGATGGAGCTGCACAACGCTGACACTGCGGCCCAGAACGCCGCGCGTCTGCTTCAGACCTTCCGCGAGAAGGGTCTTCCCCGCTTCCACATCCGCCACGAGGCTGCCAACCCCGCCCTAGGCTTCTTCCTGCCCGGCACTCCTGGCGCTGACATCCACGACACCGTACGGTGAACCACACTGCCGCTTCACTCCAGAACACTGACACTCTATATATACGTCCTTGATATGTGTCACTGTAGGTCAAACCGCAGGAAGGCGAGCCGGTCATCACCAAAACGGCTGTCAACAGCTTCGTGGGCACCAACCTTCACGAGCAGCTCAAGGCTGCTGGGGTGAGTGCTTGATGTGGCTTGAAATGAGAATATTGGGAAGGGTTCTAATTTGCCTTCGTAGGTTGACAACTTAGTGGTCTGCGGCTCCATGACCCACATGTGCATCGACTCAGGAGTGAGGTACGGACACCTGCAAGTTTTTGTCCCTCATCTGATCACTGACCTACACATGCACACTCACAGAGCGGCCAGCGATTTGGGCTACAAGTGCATTGTCGCTGGAGACGCATGCGCCACCCGCGATGCTCAGTTCCAGGACTCTGTGGTCAAGGCAAGGTGCGAGCTTCGCTTCTTCTTCCTGCAATTATGTAGGCTTCTTTCTAATTCGATGACCTGGATTCCTCCTCAGCGACGTGCATGCTGCCTATCTGGCTGCGCTCAACTTTGCCTTTGCCAAGGTGGTGCCCACTGAAGAGGCCTTGAAGACCGTGGCACAGTAGATGATCAAGTACATGATCATGGTGGAGAGAGCAGCTGCCAACAACACCTGCGCCGACATTCCAGAGATGCCGATGTGAGAATTTGAGAAATTTAAAGAATTTGTTGTTGGTTTTTTCTATGGGGCAGAGGGGAGATGGCAGCATCTCTTCAATTTCATAAGCAAATTTTTGCAGATTTGCTTGAGGAAGATGGCCTGCTTGCCATGGGCAAGGGCCTTGGGCTCGAACGCGTGGTGGCCAGCTTCGTGCGGCTCTACTGTGAGCCCAATCGTCTGGTGTTTGTGCTCAACGTGCGGCCCGGCAGCGAAGACCACATGCGCCTCGCAGATGACCTTCGTCTCCTCGATCCATCCCTCAAGCACCCACCACGCGTCGTTGGTGCTGAAGAGTCCGCTACCGATCGGTACTTTATTAAATTAAATATATTATTTTATTTTTATTAAATGTCAAAACAAAATAGCAATATCCAAATAAAGATTTTATATTAAAGAATTGAAAAATTGAAAACAACTAACAATTTTGTTATGTGGTGATTGTGCGACAGGGCGAGCCAGTACGTGAGGGGAGGAGTGCTGTTCATGTCATCGCGCACACTCGTGGTGGACCTGCTGTCCAAGCGCGTGCCGGCGCACCTCATCAGCGGCTTCCTCGTGTGCCAGGCGCACAGGTCCGTTGCTCGTTCATTCCCCCATTGAGAGCGACAGAAATGTTGTGGTGTGACTGATGCCTTTGATTCTCAAGAGTGACAGAGTCGTCCACCGAGGCATTCATTCTGCGACTGTTTCGTGAGTCCAATAAGGTTTGTGGACCATGTGCCCAACGTCGTGCATGCTCTCACTCTGTTCACAGACTGGGTTCATCAAAGCATTCACGGACCATCCTGAGGCCCTCGTGACTGAGTTCTCGCATGTGGAACGGGTTATGCGTCATCTGTTTCTGACACGCCTGTTCCTCTGGCCACGGTAGGCAGTTGCCGCTACCAATACGCATGTTGCAGCATCTATTCATTCCTTTATTCTGATTCAGGTTTCACATGAGTGTAACGGAGACGCTGGATGCGCATCAACCGGAAGTTGTGGAACTCCACCAGCCGATGACGAAGGCCATGGAGCAACTGCAAGAAGCCATCGTGCAAGTGATGGATGCTTGCCTTCAAGAGTTAAAGAAAACCAATCAGGTAATTAACTGTTTCCTTTGGTGCTAGATAACCTCACTTAGACTTCTATTTCTACTAGCTGGACGTCGAGGAGTTGACCGTAGAGAATGGGCTGTTCAAGTCCTTTGACACAATAATCAAGAAGCAGCTAGAGTCGATTTGGCACCAAGTGGGCCCGAAAACCAAGCAGCTCATCTCCGATCTTCGTACGCTTAGGAATCTCCTTACGTATATAGTCCACGCTCTCGTGCCTGTGGTCACATATCGGAGCACTGATAATTCGACATGCAGATACTTAGTGTCGTACGACTGCGTCACGTACAATCGATACTTGGAAACCTTACGTACCCACGAGTTTGGCCAATACTCCATTTGGCTCTTTCTTCCTGCCGCTAATCGCATCTTCAGCGTAAGTCATCGAATCATGATTCAGATCGCGCCACCTTGCTTATTATTCTCTTCAGCTTGCAAAGAGCCGTGTGTATGTCACTAAGAAGGTGACCAGAAAGCGCAAGGCTGAAGCACCTCCAGAAAAAGAGAAGGTATGCCTGTTGACGCATGCTGAGGCAATGGAAAAGTCTTAATGTCCAACTTTTGGTATCAGCCATCCGACACAGCCGAAGATGAAAAGCAGGAGGAAGAGGGTGAACAGGAGACACATTCAAAAACAAAAGCAGGTCCTGAACGGTGGGAAATGGTGGAAGAAACCGTGCAAGTGCCCATCCTCGAAGAAAATCCGAAGTGGCAGCTGCTCACAGAAGTACTGAAGGAGATTGAAGAGCGTACTTACCATTACAACGAGACTTAGTATTCATCCACTCACAGCTGTGTGTCAGTGGACGGATCAGGGCACACCTTGGTCATGGTCAGAGATGAGCGTACATGCATGCAGCTGCAAGAATACTTGGCTGTGGGAGGCAAACGCATGTATGTCTTGTAGGAATCGACTCGCACATAGGTTAACCAATTGCAATCGGCTATACAGGCTTGAGCGACTATTTGAGGCCGATTCAATCAACAGGGCTTTCTACCGACGACCGACAGCTGCTGAAAGCTTCAAGTTCCAATTGCACAATAAGCGCAGCAGTATAACCTCCCTCAAAACCAAACCTTTGTACGCGGGCAACTCAACTTAAGTTTTCTACTCGCTAGGAACTAGAAAGAGCAAGAATGCTGACAAAGAAGGACCTAGCATCAGTACCCAGCGAGTGATGCGCGATCTTGCACACGCATCCGCTGCCGAGCTTACAACGGCCAATCGGAGGTGAGCTAACTGAGCTAGAGAAGGCTTGCATAAAGGCTCACTTCTTTATTTATGCACAGCTTGACCGAACAGTCCCAGGATGACGAAGGAAGTCAATCAATTATGGATGCTGACCTGGATTCCATGCAGTCTCCACAGTTTCCACAGTACATTCATCGATGTTATCTAAGTACTCGCTTGCATCTTACCCTTCATCAGGTACTCCCTCTGGTCAGACGAATTTGTCTTCAACACAAATGAAGTGGAGATTCTTCCGGCACCGCAAGTGATCATCCACCCGCTGGAGGGCGCGTCTACTAGGTTGTGATTATCTTGTTTTATGACTTATTTGGTTATCGCTAACACTCGTATCTTCCTCAAGGATCCTTCATCTTCTACAAGATCTCCGCCCTACTTACGTGATAGCTTACGACGCGGATATCAAATTCATTCGAGAGCTAGAGGTTAGCCTGGCCTTGATCATTTGGCGGATTCATTCTGATTACATGTGAACAGGTCTACAAGGCGAGCAACCCTGGCGTCCCTTTGCGAGTCTATTTTCTCACTTATGAAAACTCGGTCGAGGAGCAGCGCTATCTGTCTTCCTTGCGCAAAGAGAAGGAAGCCTTCGAAAAGCTCATTCATCAGAAATCGACGATGACTATAATCACGGGGCAGGACGGTAAACTGGAGTGGAAAGAGGAAGACCTTGGGCTCGAAGAGGACAACTATAACTCGCGTAAAGGACGCAAAATGCTGCCCAAAGAGAAGGGCAAGGTGCTCGTTGATTATCGAGAATTCAGGAGCTCCTTACCTTCGTTCCTTCACCGCCGAGGATTCGAGGTGCGCGATCGTTGATGGTGTCACTGCATTTTCACTTAGACTCTTTGACAGGTGGTGCCATGCCATCTCGAGGTGGGCGATTATATTTTGACACCTGATATCTGTATAGAAAGGAAGAGTATTCCTGATCTCATCGGCTCGTTCCAGTCTGGCCGCTTGTACGTGATCAGGCAAGCACATCATCTTCTGCGAACTAATGCGTGCAATGTTGGAATTGATTCCGATCAGGTACAACCAAACTGAGGCTATGACAAGACGATTCAAGACGTATGGGTTGCTTATCGAGTTTGATCCCGAGAAGCCTTTCTGCCTCATGGTACGCTACATCAAGCGCTTGCGGCAGTTCATCTGCTTGCTGACGTATTGTCAGCCTGTGTCGGAGCTAGGGGAGGAAATACGACCGAACAGCCTTATCTCCAAGCTTGTGTTGCTTACGTTGGCTTTCCCACGACTTCGACTCATTTGGTGCCGCTCACCGCACGTCACAGCCGAGATGTTTGAACTTCTTAAGGTACACTTTCTCCCGGTTAATTCGGCTCGAGCTGACTGTGGCCCATGAAGCGAGACAACCCAATACAACCCGATCCGGCCACGGTAAATGCATCGACAGCAGAAGGCATCGATGACTCTGCTGCGCTCGCTCCTCTGGTTGCGTTGCTCTCTTTTGTACATCTGATACTGCCTTCTCATTCTTATTCATTCTCATCCAGGACGTGTTGCGACGACTTCCTGGCGTGACGGAAAAGAATATCGATGATATCAAGCGCAATGTCGATAACCTCTACGATCTTGCTCACATGACGTTAGCCGAGCTCACTCCATTGCTCGGAACGACTGGCGCTCACTCACTCTATCACTTCTTCAATGGCAAGAAGTAAGTGGAATACTAAGATCTTAAATGTACAACGAAGAAGCATATGTTCAGCGAGTGTTGACTAGCGCATTCAAAGGCGCCAACGCATATGAAGTTCAGGTATGACACACTAAAATGCTTCTGAGTTCACTCCTCGCTTCTACCTCGACCACCTCTACCTCCACGGCCTCCTCGACCTCCGCGAGAGCCTCCTCGTCCTCCACGACCGCCTCGATCCCCTCCTCGACCGCCGCGTGAACCTCCTCTTCCTCGTGCTCCGCCGCCGCGACCACGACTGCCTCCACCTCTGCCACGTCCAGGTTGGAAACCGCCACGTCCACGGCCACGACCGCGGCCACGTCCACTATCGCCCTTGCCATTCTCAGATTCGGCGCTGACGTCCCGCTTGAGGGCTTTGTTCTTGAGCGCCTCAAGATACGCCTCTTCCAAGTCATCAATGTCGTTGTCAGAGTCGCCTTCACCATCGTCGTCGTCATCCTCATTATCAGAGCCCTCATCGAGATCTACCTCTGCATTCCGTTGTGTCGGACACAGGATCAGCAACAGAGTCATCATCAGACGTATGACTTCATACAAAAAGGGAGTGTTACCCTTCACTTCGGCTTCCTTGGCCTTGGATAGAGCGACAAGGAAGGCCTCTTTCACCTTAGTGCGCTTGGCATCGTCACCTTCAATGCGCAGCTCTACGCTGACCTTCTGTTCGTCGTCCTTGTTGTCAGCTTCCTCATCCTCGCCTTTCTTCTTCCCCTTCTTTTCCTTCTTGCCCTTCTTCCCCAGGATCTCCTCTCCGAGCGGCACTTCCTTCCACTCGGACGCCGCACCGCCACTGGCGCGCTCGAAAGCGAGCGAATCGCGCGGTACTGCGAAGCGGATCAGCAGGGCCTGGCCTTGCACAGTAAAGTCAAAGGAGTCAATGGAGGCCAGCTGCGCCACGGCTCGCTGACGCTCGGCCTGCGTCTTGCGATCAACTCGCATCTCCACAACCGGCGGCTCCTTGTTCGAGAAGAGCTTCACCTGAATCTTCTCGCCCTGTTGAAAATTCAGTTTAATCAACGGAAAAAAAAAGATGAATTTGTCATTTTGAAGCACGTACAGTGGTGGGCCACTGCTTGGCTCCGAGACGGAAAGCCTTGACCAGGAAATCTGGACTCTTGGGCTTGGCCTTGCCCGACTGGGCGTCATCTCCGAGACGCGGACGTTTGTTCTTGCCCGTTTGTTCCTCGCGTTTACGCTGTCTCTTCAACGACTTGCGCTTTTTGTCCTGCACTAACTTAGCCTTGGCGTCCATCCTTCAAATTTGGCTCGTGGAAATGACAAAGATGAGGAGAGATGAGCTAGAAGGCCGCGAGATTAGAGAAAGGCGGGAGAAAAAACCTGGGAAGAAGAAACTGTTCAGGAAAATAATCAAGAAAAGATACAGCGAAGAGCACGTGCTCTTTACAGTCTTTAGTCGGTGGGGATGCGTGATCGGAGGTAATCAAGGAGAGCACAGGTGCCCTGCTGCAAAATGGTTGGTCGAATGGTACGTATGCGGTTGCCCTCCAAGTTAAGACTCCTGCATTCGTCCATGACGCACGATGGTGAGAACCAAGTGCATTGGCCTGATTATGTTTAGGGGCAAAAATACCGCAGCCAAGTCATTCGGCCGAGTTGTGGCGGAACCGTGACGATGTCATTCGACCCCAGGTCCAGTGCTCGTAGTGAAGTCAGCTTAGTGAGCTCCACATCGAGAGTTTCGATTTTGTTGAAGAATAGATCCAGAACCTCTAGTGCAGGTAAAGTGTACAATTCTGCCATTGATTCGTGAATCAGCTGAGGTCTGATTGCTCCCATGTATGCATGTACGTACCAGGAGGAAGGGACGTGATGGAATTGTGTTTGGCGCGGATAATAGTAAGGGATACTAGCTGGGAGATTGATGGAGACAAGGCGTTGATGCGGTTGACACTAGAGAACAAGTCACAGCGTCAATCATAAACTTGAAAATGAGAAACACTGAAGCACATACCTTATATCTAACTCGGAAAGCTTGGTAAGCTGGAAGACCACGGCTGGGATTTCAACGAGAGCATTCTTGTTGAGGTGCAGCTCTTCGAGAAGTACGCACTTTGCCAATGCCTCAGGCAAAGTAGTTAGCTTGTTCTCGTTGAGATTGAGCTTTCGCAAAGCCGTGAAGGAGGCGATTTGCGCGGGAAGCTCGGTGAGAGCATTTTTGGCAAGGCTGAGATCGACGGTTTCCACCTTATCCCATACAGCGTCAGGCACAGAAGGCGCTGAGAACTTGACACTGAGATCCATCGACCGGTACTTATCGTTGTATGCCGATTTGATGATCAATCCGAAGCTTGAAGGGTCGGATTGAACTGTGGACGTTGTTAAGCGTGAGGACCATAGTTTGTAAAGGTTTGTGGGTAACCTACCAGTCTCTTCTTCGGGCAATCGCGAACGAAGATAGTTCATTATTTCAGTTGTTCCGCGCTCGATCACCCCTCGCTTGAACCCAACAAGCGGATTGGAGGCAATAGACAGCGTCTGCGGGGGGTGGTTGCTGTAAGAAACGAGAAGCGATGATAAACACGCTAGGGTACCACCTTGAGCGTTGTCATACGCCCGAGGGCTGGAGGGATCGTGCGCAGGTTGTTTGAGGAAAGGTCGAGGATTTGCAAGGACAGATTGGTGAAGTGCTCTTCCCGGAACTGCGTGATGTTGTTCTCCTTGATGTCGAGAATGGACAAGGAGGTCAGAGTATTGAGTTCACCGGGAAGGGAGTGCAACTGATTTCTCGCCACGTAAAGCTCTCGAAGAGAGTAGAATCGATCAATGTCTGAGGGCAGGGCCTTCAGCTTATTGTGCGATAGATCAAGGCGTGCCTGGTTTTCAAGGTTAGAAGTGCATGAAACATCGCGGCCATCAAATGTGTTACCAGAAGTGGCCAGCCAGCAGTTGGATCTTTCGACGTAGCAGTAGGTATGGTCGTGAGCTGATTCTCACGGAGCTCTAACTCGTGCAGAGTGCCCCATCCGTTACGCATATCCTCAGGAAGGCTTTCGAGCCTGTTCGAGGACAGATCGATCGTCTGGTTGTTGTTTATGTTCATAAGTAAGCAACACTTGCAGTTAACACAAAGCTTGGCTGTTGATCGGAGGTACTATCATACCTCCACCACAGGGAGAAGAGCAATGGCTGATGGCAGCTGCACAAGCTGATTGTGGGCCAGGTTGAGCGTGACGAGCGCCGGTAGCCAACCGAGCTCCACTGGCAACTCGTGCAACTCATTGTGACTCAGAAGCAGGTGCGTCAGCTGGCGCATCCGTCCCACTTCTGGCGGCAGCTGGGTGAGTTTGTTGTGGCTGAGAACAAAACAGGTTAGTTTTCCAAACAAAACCAATTGTACAATTCTGTCCTAATATGATAATAATAATATTTATTTAAAATTATTACAAAACATGATTATATTTTTATAAATCAAATCAAATAATATTTTTAAATAGTACGTACCTAAGGTCGAGTGAGGTGAGATTAAGGAGGCATAGCTGAGGCGGGAGCGCGAGGATTTTGTTGTGGGCGGCACAGAAGGAGGTGACCGCGGGCCACAGCTCGTGTAAATCGGGCTCGGTGGCATTTATGCTTCGCGATGGAGGTTCGAGGTCTTCGATTTCGTTATCGGCGACGTCGATTCGGGTCATGGGGACGCGATCCCACCACGGCTCGTCATCGCCGAAGCGCACATTGTGGATGTCATAGGCCTTGTCGGGAATCCGCTGGAGGCCCTGGTTGCACAGTCGCAACTGGCCCGTCCTCTGCGCCTGCTTGAGCTGCAGCTCGATCGAGCCCGAGGATGCGCCCGAATTGGTGCGCGATGAGGCCGAGGATGATCCCATAATGAAAAGTTCATCCTTGCTGTGGCTGGCCAGGAAGGCCGGGTTGATCTTTCGCCTAGTCTTGCTCATGTCGGGTGCTTCCTTCTGTACCCTTGCGTAGGGAATAAACCCGCTCGGTGGTACTTGGAATTTGCACGGGACGTTGCTGGTAGCATTTTCCTGAACTTAAATTTTGGCGCCAAAACGAAGAATGCCAAGAATTCTAAGAATGTTTGAATTAAATATCGTGGCAGCTGCGGAACGAATAAATAAACAAATAAATAAATAGGAAAGTGTCACATTCATTACAGGCTCTTGAGGAGCTCAGGGGTGGCTGCTCTTCTTGGCGTCGGCATCGGACACGCCATTTGAGGGCAACTTGAGCGTTGGGGAGGTGGGAGCAGAGACTGGAAGAGGAGGTGAAGAGGGAGAGGAAGATCGCGCGATGAAAGTGCCGGCTCGTCCTGACTTTGTTCTCTTGGCACCGCCTTCGGCCATCGAGTCCGTTGCAACGAGGTGATCCCTTCGGTATACAAGATACTTCATTCCTGGATTCGCCGAGGCATACTCGTCCTCTAACCCGACAATTTTCGAAGTCTTGATGGTGCCTTCCATCTTTTTGAATACCTGCAATGAACCATGATTAGCACCAGAAAGATTCTCGCTCATCATCCATGTCGAGGTACCTTAATAAGCTCGCTAGGGTTGATTGTTCGCTTCGGCAGTTCATTGATGAACGAGAGGGCATCCTCAAAATTGAGTGCAAGGAGCTCACCTTCGTAGAACTTGAGAACTGACAGGGCAAACCGGTACACAACATCGGGACCGCCCCACATGTAGAGATCCCACACTCTGCCGAATAAGATTGTTAGGATATACGGTGGCAACAGTCTTGTTCTCAGTGTCTGTACCTCAGCGTTACAGGGAAGGGCAGGGCTCCGAGGAAAATGTCCATGTACCACTTGGTGGCGTACATGGCGGTCTCAATACCGCAGTTCGTCTTCGAGAATAACAACAAGAAAATGGGTAAGTTTAAGCTTTCACATGAGAAAATGGGTGTTCATAAAACTCGTACGAAGTGGTTGTGAAGGGCAGGCAGATAGCGTTGTAGTAGCTTTTCGTGAACATTAAAGCACTGGAACAACCGAGGAAAGCCCTACGGAAAGGTTGTGAGAATCTGGACGTCTTTAAGGTCGAAAGTTTGGAAAACGTACTGGGCTGAATAGACCCTGCATGGCGTACCGCTTAATGAGAGCTACCAACGTCCACCAAGCCTCCTGATTTGGTTGTAGATGTTATACAAAATGCGAAAGAGATCTCGTATTCACACAATCACGAACCTCTTCTTCCATGTACATAACCAGGAGCGCTGCAATGTCAGCCATGCCTTGGCAGTAGCCGATCTCAATGTTGTGTATACTGTACGCTTTCAAGATATTGGACAAAGCCTTTTGCCTGAGTTACGGAACATACGTAAGAAGGAGCAGGCGAAGAGAATGAACTTCAATCGTACCCAATGCCCTTCTTCTCACGGAACATGAAGTGGTTTCTATAAGTCCGCTTGATGTCCAGATCGATCTGGTGTGCATCTTTAGTGTGATGCGCCTTACTACACAGCTCCTGTGTTCGAGCACTAATGAGGGTCTTTGTAGATTCTAAGTTCCAAAGCGATTCCATACCGGATAGTTAATTCCCAATTCGCTCTGTACGCCCTTAGCGTCAACCACAAGTTTCCATACTGCTCCGCGAACACAATCAGGTATTCCCTTCGAAACTCGTCCCTGTAGCTTCGGCAACTACAAGAGACCAATAAGCGAATGCGTGCAATAAACGACCCATAACCCCAGTGTACCTTTTTCTTGCGTTTGTAGATGTTCCAGTTTTGTATGACCTTACTCCATTTGAGCGCTCTAGAAGCCTCTAAGTTTCTTCGTTTCGCAGATGAAGCTTCTGCTTCAGCATCCCTTACGAATAAAGCGAATTAGCTTCCGTTATGTTAACAAGTCTTCTACTAGTGCTGCAGGAGGATCACGTACAGCTCATCCTTGAGGAAACCGTATTTATCGAGCTTGGAGTAGTTGATTTCCTTGTCTCCAAATTCATCATCACTGTCGTCGGTGTCAGAGAGATAGGATGTAAGAGTTGCCTCTCCATCGTTTTCTGTGAGATCAGGCTCACTCTGGTCCTTGAGGATTGCTTCATTTTCTTTGATCGCTTCAATTGCATCCGAGCTGTGGCTCGTTGGTTGCATCTCCCCCTTTTGAGCAGCTGTAAGGACGGCGAATCGTTCTAGCACCTCAGTGGTATCCTTCCGTTTGCCTCGAGGACTAATCTGAAAGCTAGCCGTCTTTATCATCTTACTCAATCCGTTCAGAACGCGCTTGTCCTCCTTGGTACTCTCCCGATCCCGTGGACTGTCCCTATCTTTGGGTCGCGACTGGCGATTGGAAAGCTTCTTCCTCTTCTTCTTTTTGTTCCGTTTACCTTCTTCGTCCTTCTCTCCGTCAGATGATATTATTCGTATGCTCACTTGACCTTGAGCCTGGCTCGGCTCAGTTTTCGGCTTCTGATCGCCTGCTTGCTTCTTGCCTTCGAAAATCCATCCTCGCTCTTCGCTCTCTTCGTCATCACTATTCCATCCCCAGCTACGGTCGTTTTCGGTCGAACTCGATTTCTTCCCTTTTTTCGGAGGGAGGCTAAGTTTGCTGACAGGACTTGATTTGCGTTCGGAACTTCCTGCACTTGGACTCTCCTCGTTTCTGTTCGAAGTTATATCTTTTTCAGTAGATATCGATTCTCCCCGCTGTGGTTCGTCGAGTGGCCGTGGGGCATCTGTCTTCGGCTGAGAACTTTGCTGATCCTGGTTCGGCTTTTTATCGCTGCCGGCCACAGGAACTTGTCGCTTATTTCCATTATCTCCCTTATCTCCTGGTACTGGCTTCGCCTGTCGATCGATCAACTCATCGATAAGCGTCAATTGATCTTCCTCAAGTGGGATGACCGAACGTTGATGCGGAGAGACGTCTGCAGGGGGAGCTTGGCTAGACGGAACCACTGCAGGCAATGACGACTCATGGACCTTCTTTAAGTACTCTACACATCGAAGGTGTCCTTTAGCCGATGCAAGTTGGAGAGGTGTTCGACCGTGCTTATTGGTCTGTTTTCGTCATAAGTAAAGTCGGTGCAGTCTATGATGGAGGTAGGACTGATACCTCGTTAAGTTTTGCGCCAGCCTGGATGAGCTTTTCGATGCACTCAAGTTGGCCTTGATAGGCCGCAAGATGAAGAGCCGTAGACAACGTGTTATCTCGACGATTGACGTCGGCTCCCTTTGATATCAGGTAGGTGACACAATCGGAGAATCCTTGAAATGCGGCTTTGTGCTGAAGTAACATAGATCAGCGTTATCATTGTTGTTGAGAGGATTCAATGTAATTGCGAATACCAATGGGGTTGCTCCATCGTTATCAACTGCATGGATGTTCGCTCCAGCTGCCAACAGAAGCTGGAGGGCCTTGTAGTATCCTCCAAAGGCGGCAAGATGAAGGGCCGTGGTTCCTTCACTTGTATCTCTAGCGTCCAAGTCTACCCCTGTATTCGCACAATCTCAATCAGGATGGAGATAAACAATGAACCAGCAGGTTTTCGTCGCACCAGACTTCAGAAGGCGCTGAAGGACCTCTACAGAATTGTTGAATGCGGCGTGATGAAGTGCTGTGTACCCGTCGTTATCTTTGGTCTCTTTGTTTGCCCCGCGCTCGAGAAGCAGCAGTACAGATTCCAGTGCATTGTTCGCCGCTCTGTTTCACGGATGAGAATAAATAAGAAAATTCATCGCATTCTTGACGCAGAGGCGCGTGAAAGCGGTGCCGCACCCGTGATGGAGAGGTGTGGAGCCGTCGTAGTCGGTGACATTGACAAAGGCACCACCATCAAGAAGAAGCTTGACGCACTGATAGAAGTTGCCAAAGGCCGCTATTTTCCGAACCGGAACCAAAAGAGGTCAGTCAGTTGAGAACAACTGAGAAGGGCTTGGTAACGTTCTCCATGGTGATGGTGAAAAAGAACGAAAACAAAAAGAACGAAACGACATCGCTTTCTTTCTTCCCCCTCTTTGGGAAAGCACCTTGGTGGAGAGGCGTGCTGCCTTCGTTGTTTCGAGCATCAATGGTCACAACGGGACTTCCGCAAGCGAGAAGGAGGGCGACTATGTCCGGGTGTCCCTCAGCCGCGTAGTGGAGGGGGGTATTTCCAAAGGGGTCGCGTGCACCCACCAGCTCCTTCAGCTCTCTCTGGTTTCCTCGGGCCTGGCGCTCCGCCACGGCCGCCTTCACGCCTCGTGTGTCCCCTCGCCTCACCAGAAGATGAAAAGTACCTTCCATCTCTGTCCACTTACTTCTTGCCGGAAGCAGAAGGCGACGAGGCCGAGAGGGGGTTGTTGGTCAAGTGTTGAAGTAATGCTGCTCTAATACACCAAATCAAAAAGTTTGTGTTACTTGTCCATCCACCTGACGTCTTTTCACACCACGAAATAGATCTTATTGTTGCTGTGGGACATAGGCAACATGGCCACGCAACGCCGCAATTCGCCAAAAATGCAAGCTATCAAATGAATTCCTCACATTCCTATGTGTTGCTATCACCGATTCTTCGCATCGTTATCCTCTGTGGCTGACGACAGCCTGTAACCAGTCGTTGGTGCTGATTTACGTCGTGTCAAGGCACAATACTCTAGTACGAAAACACAAACACGACTTGCATCAGCAACCTCTTTCTGGCTCTGGCTGTCCGAGGCTCACACCCTCCTTTGCGTTTTCTTTACGGTCCCTTCCCGGTTTTAAGGCGGAATGTTGTGTCAGGATTGGTCCGATTTTTTGTAGCGGAGGCAAACTCCATTCATCTGCACCAGTGCTGTTTTGGACTGACCCGACAGGTTTGTACACACACACATAAAGTAGCCAAAGATGAAGGTCGTCGCCACTCTCGCCCTCGTTCTCTGCTGCGCCCTGCTGGTCGCCGCCAACGCGCAATCGCCCCTCTCGGTCCTGTCGCGCCCGCAGCGTCTGTCCCGTACCCTCAGCCCGCCTCAGGCGCCCTTCGCCTTCTCCTACTCCAACTGCGGTACAACAGACCTTACCCACCCTCTCTACACGACCTCGTTTATCTTCTCCATCTCTACGATCTTTCTCTCTTACGCGGTACTCTCGCTACATAGGATCGTCCAACGATCCTACGCAGCTGCAGTTCCTCCAGGTGAGCCCAGACCCCATCGTGCTCGGCAACAATGTCACCATCGCCGCCCGACTTAACCTCAGTACGTAGTCGCACCTTCATCCTCGACTCCCATCGCCCCCACATATTCCATCGAGACAGATCGAGATCAGATCTTCTCCTCTACATCTTCACATCACGTGTAGCGCCATCTCGTGTTGAAGATCGAAGAATGATGAAGACCCGAAAGTGGGGACACAACGGAAGTTCTTATCCTTGATGTGTGCTGTCACGTTCAGGCCAGACCATCTCCAACACCAGCGGTATCACCGTGAGCCTTGAGATCTACAAGAAGTTCTTCGGTACTTCGGCTTGGACCACAACAGCTGTCTGTACTGTTAACGCTCCCGATCGTCTAACATTGGGTTCCTCCATTGCGTCAAGGCGCGTGGATCTATGTGCCCTGTCTGGACGGCGTCGGCTCGTGCACCATCACCGACCTCTGCAGCAAGATCCACAGCGGCGACCACTGCCCGCTCACTCCTTGGTGCGTATCGCCACGTTCTCCCACAATAGCGCTTACGTGATAAGGGCGCACGTTATGCTTACCACCGTTGGCCATCAACAGGGGTATTCCTTGCACCTGCCCGTTCAAGGCTGGCACCTACAGCATCCCTCCTCCCGGCTTCAGCATCCACATTAAGAATCCCAACCTCAGCTGGCTCACCGATGTATGTCTGTTCTGTTGATTGACACTAGCAGTCGATGCACGTAATGATCGCTTTACTCTTCAGGGTGACATCAAGGTGCAGGCCACGCTCAATGACGCGAACGGCAACAGGATGATCTGCACCCAGATCGTCGCTTCCATCACCACCGCCTAAGCAGTTTGATCTAGATCTACCACACTCAAGAATTGTCTGACTTGCAGAATAAGGAGGTTAAAGTCCTCTATTTTGGTTACTTTCACGAGATCGATGAGCACAGACCAGCCAGAGGGACGCCTTAATTCTTCTTCTTGTTGCCCGTCTTGGGCTTCTGCGCCTTTGCAGCCTTGGCCTCCTTGCGCTTCAGGTCCCTCTGAGCATAGATGTAGGAGGTGAAAGGCCTGCGACAAACATGCCATGTTCACGTGAGCAATCAAGTACAACCAATACACGGATCCGAGGGGCAAGCCGTACTCTTCGAAGAAGAGAGCGAAGCGGTACACGACGAACACGATGAGCGTCAACAGCAGGCCAGCCGGGCTCGCCCTCCTGCTCAGGATGACATCAAGGAAATGTGGTTAGTCTACCCGAAGCTAGCTGCACCTGGAGGATGGCTGAAGAACCAAAGCGAGTGCGCGAGGAAGCACATGGTCGATCCGTTGTACATGGGGTTCGCCATCACGTTGAATGGGAAGCCGGTCACCATCTTGTCCATCAGAATGCCGAAGTAGTCGCCCAGGTAGGTGCCCGTGACACCCAGAGCCTGCTCGTGCCCCATCATCCCACGACAGAGGTAAGTATGTGCGACAAAGAACGAAAGCGACATCGCGAAGGATCGGAGCTAAAGGTAAGGCAAGCTGCAAGAAAAACGAACCCACATCGATGAGAGCACGAAGACCGTTCCGGAAGTAAAGAGAACGGCGGCAACGCCCTTCACCAGGTTCGTGTCGAGCTCGGGATGGACGCGCTGCTCCTCCAGAGCCTTACCGAAGCTGCGGAGATGGAGAAAGAGAAAGCAAATTAACGATTAAATTTGAATGTAATGAATTTTTAAAAAATGTTGAATTCCGGTATACCGTTAAAAATAAGAAAAAAATGACAGTGACTTCGGTGGTAAAGAGCGAAGGTTGATCATCAGTGTCGATTGTAGAGAGACGTACATGTAGTCGCGGTAGAGACTGAAGCAGAAAATCCACAAGGCGAGGATGTAGCACCCGATGTAGGGTGAGCGGGCGATTTTGGTGAGGAAATGCGTGTAGAACTCCAATCGGGCGATGGTGTTCCAGATGATGGGGGCGATCACGATGCAAAACAGGGCATGCTGGAACGAGGGCTTCGTGTAGTCGATGAAGTCGAGAATGTTCGGGGTGGACGTGGCGGTCGTGTTCATCTTCACTCTGGCGCAGATTTTTGCCGATGAACCTCAAAAAAAGCAAATGTTCTTTTTCGTAACAATTTTAATTTTAACAAATTTGACATGATTATGAAAGGATTACGAATTTCAAAAAAGCAAACACAAATGTTCGTTTTTTTAACCTCTTTCAATTTTAACAAATTCGAAATTGTTACAAAACGATTACGATTTTCCATAAGGTAACCCAAGATAGATGGATGGGGGAGCGACCAGCGTCAAGGAGGTGGGAGACCCACGACCCGAGGTGACCCACATCGTGGTGGTGGGTTTCCACCACCAGTTTGGACCCAAGGTGACATCCCTCGCATGCCCTTTCACTTTTGATTCAATTTTTTAAGATAGATGAAGGGAGAGATTATGGAGGAGAAGCAATTCTGATGGTTGGGGTCACACGTGTCACATGTAACAGGTCGAGTTCATCTATCCACCTTTGGACGTAGACGAAGACGGACCGATAGACGAGAAGACCGGCTTGCCGGCAGCGTGGGAGAACCTGCCCTTCCTCGCTCTTCCCGATGGCGTGCACCACTCTGGTACAGCAGCACTTCGCTCTCTTGCATTTTGCAGTGTCTCTTCACTGTTTCACCAGCAGATAGATGGTACATTCACTCACCAAAGCCGTGATCGTGGATGTGCGGTGATAACGCAGAGGAGGACCATTCCTACTTCACGCTTCCACCTCTGAATAGTCAGCGGTCACGCGTGGACATGCTCTATGGTGTCTCCTGCTTCCGTCAGATTCATGTGTCAGTACGCGCACCCTGTTTACAGGATCCTGTTTACAGTGATCCTGATCTTATCCTTCCTACATCCATCCATGCGTGTCCTCGCAGTCGATGGTCGTGAAGGCAGAAGCCTACACGCGCACCTTGATTCAGAAGGCTGTTTGTGCGCTCACGAATGTGGTACGTACATCTTCAATCGATTGGATTCCAAATATCTGTCTTTGACTTACATCAACGCAGCCGCTTCTGGGGTCCATTCATGCACGCCTGAGTCTAGTTACACATGCGTATTTCGATCAAGGCAACTTTGAAGAAACTGAACTGCTCGCTCTCGTGCGCACCGTTCTTCCTTTTTTCATGTGGTCAGATTGTGCTTATTCAACTGTGACCTCGACCAGGTCCACCAACAACTGAACGCCCCATTTGCAAAGAAGATCGAAGAACAGTCCTTCTACATTGGTATTACTCCTCACCATACGAGTCATGAACTTGTGTACTTAACACTACTCTGCAGGGCTTAACTTGGGACACTACCTCAAGAAATTCAAACGCGATTTTTTGGTGCTATTCAAGCTTCTTATGCTCGAACAGAAGGTCTTGATCAACGGGAGCCATCCCGTGTCGGAAATCTGCAACTGCCTCGTCTCGATGCTCAGCCTTATACCTGGCCTCTTAACTGACGCCCAGAGCAGCAATCTTATAAGCGTTCCTAGCACGATTTCATCTTCAGCGTCTCCAAGATCACATGGATTACCTCAAGCATCTTCCACGCTCTCACTACTTGAAAGACGAGCTGCTTTTGGGTTCCCTTTGCAAATATTCGACTTTCTTGATCGCCTAGATCCGATTGAAGATGAAGAAGTGATCTCCTCGGATTCTCAACCGGCCGGTTCTGGTCCCCGTATCGAGGTTTCAGCATGTGCTGAGACTCCCTCAGCAACCTCTAACAGGTAGCTACTCCTGATAGTTTAGACAGTGACCCTGCTACTTATCTCCACCTTGTCTGATACCTTTAGCCTGCGGAGGGTAGGCAGCGGAGCGATACCAGTCAAGATCAACCCACTCTATTTGTACATTTGCATTCGTCAAATTGATCATCTACGCGAACACCCTGCCTACCTTGCAGCCACTAGCAACCCATTCTTTAACACCATCAGCGAAGCTGATGCAATTGTGCAAGTACGTTGATTTTCTTTGAGAAATACGCTGCATGCTTGTTCTCAACAAGGAACCTCCTATTCAGGTGGACCAAGGGAAGGTCTTGATTCGGAACAAACAACTGGCTCGGGTGCTCGCACTAACGCCCTCTGACCGACGATGGATCGACAATATAATTCAGGTGGTAGAAAGCTACGACGGTATGTTTTGCTTTAACTGCAAGTTTTCGCTTGCAATCTATTGATGTCCATTGATGTTACAGAAAACGAGGGGACACACTGGGCAGGAAGCGACGACTGGATAAGGGCACAGTTCACGCTTTATCTAGAGTCGTTCATTGCGTCGCTACTCACTGTGGCTAGAATATTCTCTCCCGAGCGTGAAGAAGTTGATCTATGTACGTGCTCTCCACCTGTTTTTAGCTAGACTCTGTTTAACAGCTAATGGATATGCTGGAACCAGCACCGGTGGTGGACTTCAATCTATCCTGGGCCAAGGCCTGGCTTGCGACGATCAACTACCAACGATGGAAATACAATGTGAAGCGAAACATCGTGAGTAGTCTCGTTGCCCCAGTGTACGCCATTCCCTTTACGATGTCAAAGCAAGAGTCTCACCTGCTCATTCGCGCAGACATCCCGCTGGTGCACCAACAGACCTTCTGGACGAGCTTACCGACGGCGTGAGCGGTCTGTCGGACAAGATCGCAAGGTACTCTTACGAACACAATGCATGATTGCCAAGGCTCACTCATTCTCGTCTATCCAGCAAAGTAGCCGACATGGCCCCCTTGCGCGATCGGCTGGCATCAACGAAGAGTGGCTTCATGCGCGGCTGGACTAAGTTTGTTAATGACAGCAAGGCGAAGGGGCGGGAGTACCTTAACAACCTAGAACAGGCGAAGAAGCAGTGGGAGAGCAAGAAGCCTGCCGAGTCCGATCCATCCAAGGAAGCATCGCCAAGGGCATCACCCACATCCTTACGCCGTAGCCAGCCGACTGTCCCGCCAGCTGAATCGATTACTTCGTCACCGATCCAATCTCCAGAGACGCTGCCGGAGCGCGAGGAGCCCTCGTCCGACCAGCAGGACTACCTACGACCAAGTGCCTGATCAGGTATTATCCATGTTCTCAGAGTGTGATCGATTGTTGCTTGTGATACATTACAGAATCCCTCCTATCCACCATCAACGTCCATCTTCCTCAATCGTTCACACGCTTTGATCCATCTCGACGCTCTTGTTGGCCACGATCTCATCACTCGGGGCAGTGATGACCGATTCCGTCTCACTCGTGGTCTTCTGCACTTTCTCAGTGCTGATGGATCCGGGCGGTGAGGAGGGCGTGGCGCTGGTAGTGGCGGTGGCGGTGGTACGCGCGGAAGCGTTGCGCTTGAGGAGGTCGATGGAGGGGCCCAGCTTGGTCTCGAACTTGAGTCGCACCGCGGTCTCGCGCGCGAGTAGGGCGTCCAGATCCGCCACATCTAACGTCACCCGTTTGTGGGCCTCCTCCATCTCCACCGCCTGTCGCCGCTCCGACTCAATGCATTCATCGAGAGCCTTCACCCGCGCCTCCAGCCGTTCCCTCTTCTTGCTCTCCTTCTCACATAGCGCCGCGACCTACTCCATCTCCTCCATCAGTCACAATGTTAATGAAAATACTGGATTCATTTTCAAAAGAAACTAAATATAGAATTTAAATATAAAGTATAAAACCTTTTGATAATGCAAATCAATAATAGTCATTCAAAAGGATTATGAAAATATTAATATTAATATTAAATAACATATAGTAACAAAATTAATCAAAATATAATTAATGAAGCCAAATAAAAAAATCAACAATAACAAAATCTAAGCAGTAATAATGATGAGATGACCTGACGTTGAGCATCTTCTTTTTGGCGAATCCAGTGGGCGAGCACTTCTTGGAGGGACTGCACCGAGAGGTCGTGGTCGTGCTGCTGCGCGCGTGTTTCGTTCGCGTTCTGACGGAAGAGCTCCTCCTCGAGGCGCAGCTGATGCTTGAGTTTGGCCTCACCTTCAATCTCCTCCAACAGAGCACGGTACTGGGCCAGCACCCTCCGGTGCTCCTCCTGCAGCGCCGCCAGTGTTGAGGCAGATGTCGATGATGATGATGTCGAAGTCGGTGATGACAAACTTGAGGTTGAGGCTGGCGGCGAAGATGAAATAGCAGGTGGGGTAGGCGATGGGACAGGGGAGGTGTCCGCTTGGCCGCCGGTCTGTTCGAGCGCCTTGGCCGCGATCCGCTGCAGCGTGCGGCCTCGGCTTTCGCCGCCATGCCACTGCGACATGACCGTCGTCGTCACGTTCTCCTTCGTTCTTTTCTTCGTTTTCTTCTCTGCGTTCGTTCTTTTCTTTCCTGGTTCACAACTGGCCAGTCTGACTGGTATGAAGGGACGTAATGAAAGATAAGGAAGGGATTGGTGGGAAAAAGGTGAAAGGCCAAGGTCATCATGGGGTTATCTACATCGTTGTTGGCCAAAACATATGTTAGATGAATCTCTATGACACGCGCAAAGAGGGAGGGGCAGCATGCACGACAAGTGGCATGGCCACCCAGGGTTCACTGGTAGACAATGAGAAGAATGATACCAACGATCAGCGCAAGCAGGATCTGCGCGAGAGAGCAGGACGTGTGAGCAATAGACAGGAGCTTCATTGTCAGTGTCATAACAGTAGTAGGGCGTACCAAACAACAGATAGCCAGAACGATAGTCCAAAACAGGTTCCTTCTCCTCTCCAAGCACTTTTGCTTGGCCGCTACGCGCTGGAAGATATTACCTTGTTCTTGCAACTTATCCGTGGATTCCACAAGGTCCTCGATCTTGCCTTGCCGCTCGAGTGCCCTGTCCAAGTTCTGCAGCGCTACTTGCTTCACCTCCTCCACCTTGCCCTGCAGTTTGGCGATCTTGTCCACCTGCGCTGGGTCCGCAAAGCGGGTCTGGAGTGTAGTCACCACAATCAGCGGTTCAATCGTAGAAAGACATTCATCATCTACCGGAGGAGCGTCCGTACCATCTCTGAGTCCACGAAGCGGTGGAAAGAGCTGATGTTCTGCTTGTCCTCATATCCGCCACGCTCGTACTCGCCCTTCAGTGAGTTGAGGAACTCGAAAGCGATGCGGCCTTTCAGCTCACCAGCCTTGCCCGCGCAGAGGTACACCACGGCACTGGCCGTCAAGACGTTGAAGATGTACCTACAGTCGCCAGCCGATGATGAAGCAGCCACCACATAGTGAAGGTTAACCACGGCCAGAGAGCAGCAGAGACAGAAAGCAAGTGAAGCACGGGGGATGCTCCAGAGAGAAGAGATGCTGTCCCAAGATGAGGTAGAGTGAGGCGGATGTACCCTTTGTCTTCGTAGGATTTCTTTCCGTCCTCTCGATTGTCGATCCTCTTGGCTATGTTGCGCGCTGTCTCCACAGGTTCTCCATCGATGCGAGCCAACTCTGTTGTCCTCCCATCCTCCTCCACCACCATCGCCACTACGATCGACATCTTGGGTAGATGTTGATGATGCGCCTCGTTCTTCGACGAAGAGGTTTTTCAATCCTTCCTTTGCTCGGGGGAGGAGAAGAGCTGTAGAGAAGCAAAGGCTTTACCCCGACCTGGCCAAGAAAGGCGGGAACTGCCTTCAGGAAGGGTAAGTATGTGCAGCTGGCGGTAACGAGAGCGGCGAGGTATCGATGAATGTCTGCAAGAAGGCACTCGTATCCTTTTATGGAAGAATGTGTATTTAAGGAGGACCGAAGAAGTCTTGGCTGAAGGCTGATGAAATCATCCTGCCTGTACATCACACAGCGGGTGAAGATGACCACGCATACATGCAAAGCTAGTGTGGTACTCGGGTCGGTGCGTTTCTCAACACTTAAGTTGGAAAACAGGTTGGAGAGTTGAATTGTTGCAATGAAGCGATGATCGGATGGCCGAAGCTAACGTGTCTCAGGCTTGCTTGCGTTCAGCAAGTGGAGACGGGGAGGAAGGCTCGGCAAAGGCGTCCCCGATAGTCGTGCGACCCTTCTTGGTTCTCACTCGCACAACGCTAAGGCTGGCTCGGGACAGCTGGATTGACGTGATACGAGAAGGTCAAGACCTATGGATTGCAAGGCTAGAGGGACTAAGATACCTTCATTGGATGAGGAGACGGCTGCTTTGCAGAGGGAAGGCGATGACTAGAGGGCGCATTGTCAGCGTTCTCCTTGTCTTGCTCCAGGATGGGAAACACAACAGGACTCATCTGGGCCACCTCTCCCGATTTGCACAGTGAAGGAGACGCTACGCACACCACCTTCTCCCTGTCGATCTCCTGCAGAAGAAGGTCAGGAACAGAAGAATGAGGCCAAGGGGAGCAAGGAATGTAACCTTGGCTAGCTCTTCGAGAACGTTGTGTCCCACGGGAAGGGAGAATCTCTTTTCCCTGATTGAGCGCAGCACTGCCTCGCGGAAAGCCTCATCAACATCCCGCTCCTCGTCGGCTCGATCGCCTCCATCAAGCTCTTTCTCCCACTCTTCCACACCTCCGAGTTCTTCATTGCCTGGCCTTCTCCGCTTATCAGCTCGTGAAGGCGATTCGTGGAAGCTACGCGACATTCGCTTGAGTCGTCGCAGCAGGCCTTTGTCTGCGGAGTCGTGGCCCTCCTCACCGCCATCGAACACCACAGGTTCAGCAGGCAGAGGTTTCACAGGTCGCTCCAGTGATGTAAGCTCCCCAGCGTGCATGATCATCATTTCTATCAGTTTGATGACGCTGTTGATTGCTTGCAGCTGAAGAAGAGAACTGTCCGAGAGAGACCCCGAGGGGCAGGGAGGAGGCCACATGAGTGCAGGTCCAATGACCGTCGCCAAGTTGTGTGCTCCCATGCAGTTGGTCTCCTTGTGTGCGTAGATCTCACAGAGCAAGGCAAGCAGCTCTCTGAAAAGGTGACAGTTATCGTCGGGCAGCGTTGCCAGCAATGAGTTGATCTCTTCGACCATGCTTGCTGGCTCCTTGTCTTCCTCTGTATACAACCAGTCGTTATTATGAAATACACTCAACGAAGAACAGGGGTTATGCGAGCAGCTGTACCGCATAGAGCAAGAAGTCGTGGGTAGAGCTCGTATGTGAGCAACGGAGCGGGTAGTTCACGAAGGAAGAGCTTTAGCACGCCTGACACCTCATGGCATCCAGGAAAGAGCTCTTGATCATCAAAGTTGGCCGACACTGATCCTGCATACGCGCCAGGGCATCTCAGTCACCAACACGATCATCATGACGCGTGATGAGTGGAAATGAGTGTACCTTGATGGAAGAACTGCCTCAGCTTGTTGATAGACTCGTGGGAACCCGATACACGGAAGATGCCTTCCGCAGTGATGCCTCCTGTACGAATAGACAAAGGTGCAAGTTCATCAGGTTCCCTTCAACTCCTGAGCGTGCACACCAGTCCTATTCCTCCTTACCTTTGGTGCGTAGATAGGCGATGGAAGCGGAGACCACAAAGGGGATGGCCGGACTGTAGGCCCAGCTCGTGGACGTGAAGCCAGCGCGCATGAGACGCAGGCGCTGCTCCAGCACCACTTCGTTGAGAGGACGTCCGAACACGCCGCCGTCATCGCTGCGGGCGCCACCGCGAGGGGAAGAGATCTTCTCAAAGGTTTCTGTGACCCGACTACGTGCCTTCTTCATCCTCTTGGAGAGGCTAGATGACAGGGTAGCCCTCTTCCTCTGGTACATGGTTTCAATCGTTAATCAAAGACCATCACCAAGTCGTGCAATCATATCTTCATGGCTAACTAAAATTTGTGGAGAAATGGCCTCATGATGATGGACTACCTTGTTTGGGGAATGTTCTTCCGATGAGGTATAGAGAGAATCCATTGGGAAATGCCTGGACTTAATAGAATGGATCAAGAAATGGGAGAGCGATTGGATTGTAGAAACACAAACGTTGCTCTCCACGGCACAGCCTAGGTTACTGCTTCCCGCCAAAACAAAACCGAAAGATTTTTTGAATAGCTCGGATATACAAAAGAATGTGTGAAATGTTATATCTATTCTTGGAAATTCTGTTTTTCCCGGAACGGCTCCCTATTTTATTATTGCGCAACAGCAAAAAAACACATCTCACCGGTATACACGAGAAAATGGCGGACAAGAAAAAGGAGAAGGTAAAGGCCGTGCCCGATGGGGAAGGTTCGCAATTTGATGTTTTCAGTGTTCCTTGATGAGATTTTTAATTCATGATTTCTTTCACAGCCAAAAAGATCATTCTGGAGTACATGAAGCAGGTACGTGGAAACCACTTAATATTTTATTTTTTGCTCTTGAAATAAATACTTTTAACACCAATGAAAAACAGCAAAATCGGCCCTTCAATGCGGTAATGCTCTACGAGAATCTTCATGGAGCCGTTAAGAAGTCGCAAGCCGTCAAGCTCATGGCCGACCTCGCTGCAGCGGGCAAGGTGGTCGAAAAACTAAAGGGCAAGCAGAAGATCTACTGGGCTACGCAGGTACCTGTGTAGTTGATGACGTAAGGAAGGTGAGAGATGAGTAACGGTACGCGTGCACACACAATATAAAACAGGAAGGACTTGAGATTGCGGATGCCAAGGGTCTGGCCAAGCTGGACAAGGAGATCGAAAGCCTGAGACAGGAGAAGAAGGCCATCACATCGGAGCTAGGCGAAATCAGCAGTCGTACGTTTCTAGTAGAAGTTTTGAGACTTGTGAGTCGAAGGACGCTCACAGCGTTCCTTGTTTCGCGATGCAGGCATCTCCACTCTCAGTAGCGCTTTGACCAACGACCAGATCGAGGAAGAGACAGCGAAGCTTATCAAAGAGGTACTCTCCTACTGACACCTAAGCTTTGTTTCGACGCTTACCGTTTGTTCACTTCAGAACGCGGAGCTCGAGGCCAAGCTCACGCGATTGCGCGGCGGGGCCAAGTTGGTGTCGAAGGCCGAGAAGGAAAAGACCGAGAAGCAGTACGAACGCGCTCGAACAGAGTGGCGTAAGCGTAAGAGGATGGTGCGTCTACAGCTTATCACATGCACCCGTTTGTCTTTATGATCTCACCAAGTGCACTTCAACAGTGCATGGACGTCATCAAACAAGTGGGCGAGGGAGCGGGTAAGCGTGATAAGGAAATTATGGTACTCCTGCTCTTAGCAGACATGTCTCAGCACTACCTTGGCGTAGTAATGGCTGACCACTCTTCACTCCGTAGGAGGAAATTGAACTCGAAGGCGATGACGACGCCGGTGTGGACATCAACGCCGAGACAAGGACGGCCAAGAGGAGGAAGCTTGACGAGTGAAACCAAGGAAACTCTTTTACTCTGATACCCCAATCCCTATGTACAGTTTTGACGATGTGGGCACCGCCTCTCTGATAATTGCTTGACCTTCGACCTCCGTTTGCGGCTGTGCTGGCGCTCGTCCTCTTCAGCATCGCTTGATGAGGAAGATGGGCACGCGTGCGCGCGGGTCGGTGCGGCCGAAGGACATGTGGAAGGTGATCACCAGAAGATAGGTCTGATGGAACGTGGATGTGTTGAAGAGGGACTCGCCCAGCACGTCGCTCCACCGTACCGGGTAGGTAAGCTCGATCCCGCGCACCATCTCCCCGCTCTCTACCTGCACGTTGTACATGCGTCGTTCGCCCAGGCTCTTCCGGTGGGTGTACGGACTGCCTGGCTGTTGATCGCCAGCAGCCGCACCGGCTGCGCGCCGCTGGGCAGCTGGATCGTCCGCAAGGCTGTTGCGCCGTCGCTGTTGCATGAAGATGCGTGGGTCGGCCGAGGGCAGAATGCCGGATGGGCCACCTTCGGCCAGCGTGTTGCGCCTTCGCTGCACGAGGGATGGTGCAGGGGGATCAGCTGTCTCGACTCCTGACAGGCTGATCCTTCTTATGGCTTCCTCAGCCTGGGAAGGTCGGCTTGAAGAAGAGGAAGACGAAGAGGCCAGGTACGTAGGCGTAGGGCCATCGGATACGCTGTTCCTCCGGGCGCCGACGGCGGAAGAGGAGTTGGATGTGGAACTTGAGCTGCTGCTACTAAGGCTGCCCCTTCGTCTCCAAGCCGGCAAGGTGGGTTCTTCGTCCTCTGAGCTTGTGTTGGACTCCTCATGCCGTTCTCCTCCTTCTCCTGCGTCTTCCTCTTGCTCACCGCCCTTACCTTGATGCTCATTCTCGTGGGTCTCCCCGATGTTAAGGTCTTCTCTCTCAGGCTGGAAGTTGATTGCTCCACTGAATCTTTGGTCGGCCACGATCTGCCAACGGCCGAATCCACCTGCACCTCGCTTGATGATCTCGCGGCACATCTGGGACTCGCCCAGTATCTCGAGAATCGTGACAGAGATGCCATTTACACGCGACCTTGAGCATCGATTGTCAATATTGCAGGTGATCGTGATGGATTCCTCATCCAATTCGAAGAAGGTCTTGTCGAGGTGCGCTTCGTATCTAGCCCTTCTATCGCTCCTTACCAAGAAGCGCTTTTCCACTACCTCATGTGCAGGTGCTGGGTGGATGATGAAATTAGGGTGGATATCATGGGATAGTCTGTGGAAGAAATGCGTACATCCTGCAACGCGAGCAACGCGGGTCTTGAGCTTACGTTCCATACGCTGGCTGTTTTGAAGTAATAGGCTGTGTTTCATGGACAACACGTTGCTGTGCGGGAAGGGCAAGCCGAGAATGACGCAGGCATGATACTCCACTCGGAAGTAACTGTTATTCTTGGTTATCATTCGCAGGAAAGTCGGAGGCAGCCGTTTGTCGTGTAGCGTTGCCTTGGGGAATGGAACCCTGATTGGGTAACTGTGATGATCACCACACGGTGTCGGTCAGTCGAATGCATAATCACGCATTACAGTTAGCTTTCACTTACCGGTATGTGCCTCGCTGGAGGACGATGGTACTGCGCTTGCGTTCCTTCCAGGGGATGTCTCCAAGAATGGGCGCTCGGAGGCAGACGACTGGTCTCTTCATCTTACGTACGACCTGGATGGCAGAGGGTGAGTCAACGAATAACAGCAATGCGGGTTGATGAGTACGTACATTCCGCCCTGAGTCATAGGCACGGAAGGCCTCTTCACCGTAGAGGTAGAGATACAAGCCGTGGGTTACTACCTTCTCCGAGCGCACGTTGATCGTGACCTAATAATTGTGGACGAAGTGGTAAGGGTTCATCTTCATTGCGGAGGTAGAAGAAACACTACTCACCTCACCCGTAATATATTGCTCAGGTTCATTTGGCTCTTGGCACTCAAACACTGAGCTGTCGAGATTGAGGAAGAGCTCGTTGTCGGTGCCGCCGAGAAGGTGGCGGATCTTCTTTTTGCCCTTATTCTTCTTCTGCTTCACGACAAAGGTAAGCTTGTAGCGCTCGCGCCAAGCGAGATCGCAGTGTCCCCACTTCCTGCGCTTGATGTTGTACGGGTTTTGCTCCAGATGATGCTTTGCCTTTGAATACTGCACAATGTGGAAGCCGGTTAGGTATGTGAAAACAGTGTTCGGGTGGAAGCTTCAGAACAGTACATAATAGAGATCGCGCCACAGGTACTCATCCTCAGAGACTTGCTTGAGGACGGAGCAAGTCTGGCCGACATTGAAAAGGTCGATGGGCTGCAAGAACCAGAAAATGCGGAAGAGTATCTGCGTTTGCAGCAGAAGCACACATACGTCAGTCACTGACTCTCAGTAAGCACCCTTGCAAGCCTCATCGATCGGATGCATTGTTTGTACCTCACGAGGTAAGTGTGTGAGAATGAGGAGCATGTAGTGATCAGCATCGCCGTAAGCAATGTCGCTTTCCTCATCTTCCCGCTCCTTGCCTTTGTTGGATGAGCCGGCGTGCTCAGCGGCGGCCAGGAGGTCAGTCTCCGATGCATTCGGAATCGCTTCCATCTGTACTTCGTTGCCCACGAGTTTGCCGGCTTCACCCATGGCTCGCAGCATGTCGCGCTCCTTTTGGGCGAGCCTCACCTCCTCCATGTTCTGCAGCTCGAAGGAACGGCCATCCAGCAGGTCCTCTTTGCTGTTCACTTCCTTGGCTCCCACCGACGCAGAGAGTTTGTGTGCTTTGTTCCCTTTCCGCTTGCTCTTCTTCCCGAAGATCTTCTTCTTTGTCTTCCGAGTCAGTGAGGCGGAGAGAGAGCGCATCATCCTGGGCTTCGTCTTCTTCTTCCTGTTACGTACTTTCCTGCGTTCGCTTTCGTTCTTTACTGTCTTTGGCGCGTTGCCGACCCGGATCACTGGTAAGTTTAGTACTGGGAGAATTGTTGAGAAAGGAGGATGGATATCGTGTAAGGAAGTCTCGTAGTATCCGTCCGTCAGGGGGGCCACATGTCAGGCCAGATGGCTCGAGAGCCGTCAGAGAGCTGCGGAGCTGTGACTGAAAATCCTCGTAGTCTGTGAGCCTCGCCGCATCTGCTAAGTGCCCTAAATTTCGCGCAAAACAGTAGCATGCTCTCAGTTTGTTGAAATTTTTTCGAATTGTGGCAAATTTGGCAAAATTTTAATCGATTTGTAACTGTTACGAAATTTTGAGAGCAGGCAAGAGTACCTGCGGTTTACTGCGCCCAAGAGGGCAGAGGCGCAACAAAATGCCAGTCCTCACCCTGATATCGATGAGCGTGTAGCCATATGCGGTTGGGGCGGTATGAGTATAACAAGCCATGACGGCAGTTCCAACAGTTCATATCCAATTCATCCTCGCGTAGCTGCTCCATCACAAACTTGTCTGAGGCATGGGTGAGCTTCAACAATTCAGTGACGAATCTGAAGATATGAAGAATCAGTACCTGGCTGAGATGCCCGGACCGCTATAACTTCTTCTGCTGACATGCGTTGCCAGTCATCATTTTGATCTTGTTTCAGCTTCAAAAACTCAGCACGATTGCGCACAAGATGTTCCTGGCCTTGCGTGAAAAGGTGTTTAGAACAATAGCTGATAGTGCTGATGAAGGCTTTACCATAGAGGGAGTCGTTCGCTATGGGAAAACCAAGCCAGCGCAAATGTGCACGTATCTGATGGCGACGTCCAGTTTGAGGGATACATTTGACCAAACTATGCTCCACAGGTCAGGTACTCTGGCATGAGGCAATTCAAGTTGGAAGGTACGTACCTCGTGTCTGTAGAGGCATCGTAACCAAGAGCCTCAAATACGGTATTAGAGAATCTTCCCTGTTCATAGTCGACAAGGCTGATTCCTGATTCAGCTTGAAACAATGGTTCTTTACACTCTATTCGATCACTGCGTACGCGATCAGTGTGGGCCACGTGTATATGTTGAGAAGTCTTCTTACTTGGGGAATTTGCCTCGCACTCGAGCGTAATACGTCTTGCGTACTTGGCCCTCCTTGATGACAGTATGAAATCGCTCCTTTGCTAGTTCGTTTAACGGAAAGAGTACAACTCCCGACACAGGGCCGTCAAGCCGATTAACACCTGCAACGCGCGTAGATTCGGAAGTAAGCAAATGATCAGCGTTCACATAGATGCGAACTTACATGATTTCACATCAGTCTTAACCTCCAAACTTACTAGCGATTTTAAGGTGTTGTACTTGTAAAGTGAGACCTCGTGGCACTACAGATACACAGGTACACACTTAGGATCGCCAATGACGAGATTGAATGAATGAGCGTACCGGGAGTCCCGCTGGTTTATTCACTACGACCAGCTCAGCTGAGGAATGCAGGATATGGATTGGGTCAGCCGTCACAGCTGGCTCATGGATATGCATGTCATGATACACGACATCCTGCTGCTCAAATAGACTATAGCGTTTTTCTCAACATCAGCTCGCTGGAATCTTGATCATACTCGACAAGAGCCAACAGAACATACCGATCAGGCTTAGCAGGCAGCCCATTGACCGTGATCCGTCCAGCTGCTATGGATTCAAGCTGAATATGCCAAAACGAGGTTTAGTACAGATCACGGGATTCGGTGTTGATCCGTACATAGTACGCCATCGAGTGACGATGAAAGTGAGACGTAAGCATGCGGATCAGGGACTGGCCTACCCAGTGTCCCTTCGTTTGTGCTCTGTGCTGGAACCAGTAGGGCCGCACCATACGGCAACCTGTCCGCCGCCGCAGTTTTGTCAGACAATAATTAATTACACATTAAAATTGGTTTATAGGTAAATTATCAAAATAAGTAAATTAAAAAATAAAATGTTGGAGGAAATAAAAACCATTGGTAAAGTAATATAAAGAATCGGAACGTGTCTCCGGAGTCGTTCCACCATCAACCGTGAGGTGCGCGCTGACGCTACGTCGAGCGAAGAGGGCGCAGCGCTGAATTCCAGTGCTGCGTGTTTGCCCTACGACGCACCTGCGCGCCACACCAAGACGGCTCGCCTGCATGGCCACTTTGGTTATTTTTGAAAAAATTGAAAGTGTTTCGAAATTTTCTTTTCTTTTTCGAAACGTGGTAAGACCGCTTCACAAGATGGTGACGTGCCTGCGACCAACGGCTTGGCGAGGACGAACAAGTCCAAGCGGACGTGTCATACCATCGAGCGTCCTGCCCACCGCTGTCCATGTGTTCTTGCTCCTCCTCTTGTCTTGCATCTTTTCCCGTGCTGACGCTGCCGGTGACTGCGCGTCCGATTTCCATCCCTCTCAACTCTGGATTCGAAAAAGCACTCTTCCGGCATCACCCATCGACACACGACAAAGAAGGCACCTGCATATTCCTACGAATAAATAAAAAATAAATAATTAAGTGTTACTCTTATAATTTCCTAGAGTTATAAATGTTTTGATTTATCATGCATAATTGTATTATAAAATATATCCTTATTTTGTTTTCTCACTCTATTCTGCAGTGTGGTAGTGTTAGTGGAGTGGCAGGTGCACGCTACGGCTACACAGGTACCGCTTATAAGCAGTCCAGATCCGCAGTTGTGATACACTACGTAGTGACACTACAGCCTACGGGTGTAGGGGTGTAGGTTCCTGGTGCGGATGTCCGATACCGTGCCACCGCTCCCTCTGCGAGTACCTAACGAGGACGCTGCACTCTTCACCACAACGCACAACAACGTAACGATCGCAAGTATACTTGACGTTTCTGAAATGGATGATGAGCTAAATACGACGCTTGTATTCAGAGCTACGTGCATAGGGAGTACATGTTTACACTAGCTAGTGACTCAGGGACAATGCGTGATTCGTGGAACTACACTCTTTTGGTTCAGGTAGGTGATGGCGGAACGGCCGTAAAATGAACATGAAGAGGCCTGTTCTGACGTGATGATTGTATTCGACCGACGTGCAGCCAGTCTCTTTGAGCCCCTCCAGCGATAAGTTGGACATCGTCCTACCGGCCCCTACGCTAACTGTTTATGCCTTACAAGGTGCCTTCCTTGGCCTTTCGTTTGCCTCATTCTCGTGCTGAGACATAAACACAGCAAACGATGAAACGCTGGAGCTAGCTCAAGTGACACCTGAAGCTCCAGCCGTCCTCACCATCGCTCTTTTCTACGCTCCTCCCTACTTTCTTCTGTCTGACATACTATGGCTATCTCTGCTTAGCGTGGCGTTGATAGCCACATGTCATGCTGTGTCTGTGAAACGATTGCAGCGTGCCGTCCGCAAACGTGAAGAGGTACATCATTTTTGCTTCTCTATGGAAAAATGCTTATGGCCTGTTGCGAACTCACCAGCTGCTTTTTTCCAGATTAAGGAACGGTGTATCAAGGCAGTGTGCCAGCCGACCGTCGCTGCCCCAAGCAGCAGCTCAGCGCCCTCATTGCCGGCCAGTGAACAGGCGAAGCCCTCACAAGATAGCCCTGCAGCAAGTGTATCCCCACCGCCGAGTGTGAGTGAGACACCAACCAGCGAGGAGTCTTCTCCTTCTTCGCCCGTACCCAAGCCTTTCCGATTCAAGGCCAACGCTACGCGGAAGCGTTTCACGCGATCAGAGCCGAGGGCATCGCTCGACTTCTGACGTATCCATCCCCAGTTATCCTTATCCAAGCATGGATTAGATTAGGAGCTATAATCCGTATCTAATTTCGTACGCCAACCATCTTTAAAGAGATCTGTCACTCTAGGGAATGTAGATGGAACGCTAAAGGAGGTAAGTGCAGTCGTCTTTCAGCCGTAAGGCCACCGAGAGCACTGTAAGGCAATTGATGGCCATTTGGTGCTAACATGTAACGGTGAAGACGTGAGTACGGCATTCTTAGTACTCTCTCCTAACTCACCCCACTTGTTTCATTCCCACCACAGCTCCACCACAGAATGCAGGGCACTTGTCCTCGCCCAAGCACTACTTCCTTCTTGAACACAAGCAGACCCACCAACCTCAGGCCCTCTCTCCCTCGCCGTTCTGCCGCTATGGTCTCTCTCGCTAACGATGTACGTACCCTGATGACACCATCGATTTCATGTGGGTCATCTGATTAGTCCTGCACGTACCACAGCTTGACACACTATCGAAGGACCTCAGCGTTCTCTCGACGAAAGCCTTGCAAGGGTCACTGTACATGAAGGACTGGGAGCAACTGATGGCCACCACACTCCAGCTGAGGGCCACCTTCGACCGATTGTGTACCCCAACTGTGATATCGCCAGCGCCCAGTTACATGGTCGCCAGCCCGGAGAGCCCAGGGAGCTGGGAACAAGTTGCTGCGACCTCCCCTTCGTCCACATCGCCACCCTCTTCACCTGTACAATCTCGATCGAGCCCAAAACGCAATCAACAGCAGACCCATAGCCGATGGCACTACCTACACCATCCGATTCCTGTTGTCGATCAAGATGGGCACCCTACTGGAGCCGAGTTCGGCGTTCTACCCCGGGCAAGCAAGTGTTGCACTCAATGTGGATGCACTGAGTCCTCGCAGTGGCGGAAGGGTCCAAGAAAGGCCAAGTACCTCGCTCCCTATCAGTCATTGTATGCTTGTTCCACCTCATCTAACTTCCTACTTTGAGCAGTCTCTGTAATCGCTGCGGTCTAAGATACACTCGCATCCAGAAGAAGACGCAGAGACAGCGAAGTGACCGCACAGATCTGCACACAGCAGCAAGGGGCATGAACCATCATGATGAAGTCCAAGCCCCGGAGCATCAGCCCAGGTCAAATATCTATCTGCTCCTCAATTGATTATGGGTGTCTATCCTCTGTACAGTACAGTGTAATTTGGGAAGGATCTTCAAACGAGTCAATCGTTTCCCTTATCGCAATTTCTCGCTATATTCTTTAAATGCCAGTCTCAAAGAAATTCAATTGGGAGACTGGGAAAAGAAAAAGAAAAGGCGCAACAAAGATCAAAACCAGCTGGCCCATGATGAGAATTCGTGTAGGCGAGATGAGGATTTTGCTGGCTATTGTGGGCGCCTGTGTGCTGCTGGCGCTCTTCGTTGGACTGTCTGCTGCCGCAAAGCGTGGTAGGGGCCAGGAGCCGCACTTCCGTAACGGGGAGCACAACCCCGCAGGACACAAGGCCTACGACGACCTCGAACCCGCAGACCTCATCGAGACCGTCATCACCGAGCACGACGTTGTCATCTTCTCCAAGAGGTACCCGTTCTTTTTCCCTTTGTTCTTCTTTTATTTTTTTTTATTTTCGATTTGTTTCGAGACTGCTGGTGGTAACCTTTCATTAACCGTCCATGTTGCAGCTATTGCCCTTACTGCAAGCGTGCCAAGCAGCTTCTTACCGAAGAAGGGATCGAATTCGAGGCAGTAGAGCTGGACCTCCACCCCAAGGGAGCTCTTATCCAGAGCGCGCTGCAGGGTATGCGCACTCTGTTTACCACAGAACGGAAATGTGCGTGTTTGCAGCTCCGACACTCACCCATTTGTCTGGATAACAGTTAAGACTGGCCAGAGGACCGTCCCCAACATCTTCATCAAGGGTATACCTCACCACGCTTTTCTTGTTGATTGTCGCTGACTTTGTTGATTGTAGGCAAGCACCTCGGTGGAAGCGACGCTGCTCACGCGGCCAAGGCCAACGGCCGCCTTGCCGCAATGCTTGCCGCCCCCAGGGAGTGAGTTTTCTCCCTTGCTGCGTGTTCTCTTGCTTACTGCAAAGGAACGTTTAGACACGTTTCCACTTTGATTAACAAGGGCATCTTAACGCCGCCATAACCCCGATGACCCATCGGGCCCTTCCCTCGGTGGACCCCTTCCAACAAAGACCGTAATACGAAAAGCCGCCCAACCACATGTGGGCAACTGGAGGCGAACTCCGCTTCTACGACCGGCCTTGTGCGGCCGCTTTCGCATCTTATCCTCTACCACCCACATCAAACACATCACTAACAGACACCTGGCACGTGTACAATGGGCTGCGTTCACTCTGCAGTTTGGTGCAAGCACTGCAATACAAGCGAGGGTTGCCTCTACGTGTGGGGCTGCCCGCCTCAAGGCAAGTACAGCCGTGCGAACGGACGCGTCCCTATGGCGATCGAAGTCTACACCTGTACCTACTGCGAAAGCTACGACTCGTGCTGCGGCGGGGCCCCCATTCTGCCTGAATGACCTGGAACTGCAACCTCCCCATTGAATTGATGATGTTTAATAAACCCCTACGATCGCCTCCGCCCGTTTTACGGACAAGCTGCCCCCTACCTTCCTTTGGCCTGAAGGTCCTCCCCCAATCATGGCCGAACCTCGTTTGATTGCATACCACAGCTGGTTTGGAACTCGTTAGGGGGATGCCCTTCCCGCCAAAAGTGTAGGCGTTCAGCGAAGCCCCTTCGACGCAGTTCGGCGACGCGGTGCCACGTTTGCCGGTTTTTGTGTGGGGTGACTTGGGTGTCCGTTCGCGCAGCAGGCACACAAACCTTTGGGCTTCGGTTTTTCTCTTTTTTTCTTTGCGTTTGCGCTTCTCCCTCATACAGAAGACACGACCACCCCCTTCCCGCTCCCTCCTCGCTCACAACCACCCTCTACAACAGCACCACTCCTTGGGCCAAGAAAGATCCCTCCGGTGACTCTGTAAGAAAATCGGAAACCAGACGTACTCGTAATCAAAGCGCATATAAGAACTACAACATGGGCAGAGAGATCATCTCGTTGCACGTCGGACAGGCTGGCGTTCAAGTCGGCAACTCATGCTGGGAGCTCTACTGTCTCGAACACGGAATCAACAGCGACGGCACCCTACAGCCCGGCCGCACCGCCTCCCCCGGCGTGAGCACCTTCTTCGATGAGACCTCCTCGGGCAAGGTTCACGCTCCCCCCTTCTCGCATCTCCTCCCCTTTTCCCCATTCTCTCCTCATCTTTCTGTGGTTTCCCGCGCATTTTACACTTACCTTTTATAGATATATCAATGTTCCTCCTTTTTTCCCGGATTTCCTGCTCACGTCCTTTGTCTCTGCAGTTTGTGCCCCGTGCGGTCCACTTTGACTTGGAGCCGTCAGTGGTCGATGAGATCAGGAATGGTCCTCAGTCCAAGCTCTACCACCCGGACCAGCTAATGAACGGTCTTGAGGATGGAGCGAACAACTATGCTCGGTAAAAAGCTCGACTCAAGTCCTGCATGAGGGTTGTTTTGGCTAACCCAATTAGTTTCTTCCCACAGTGGCCGTTACACCATTGGCAAGGAGTATCTGGAGAAAGTCACTGACCGCATTCGCAAGCTCACTGAGCAATGCGACGGTCTGCAGGGCTTCTTCATGTTCCACTCTGTTGGCGGTGGTACTGGTGCCGGCTTTGGTTCCATTCTGCTCGAGCGTCTGTCTGTCGAGTTCCAGAAGAAGAGCAAGCTCGACTTCTGCGTGTACCCTTCGCCCCAGATCAGCACCAGCGTCGTGGAACCCTACAACTCCGTTCTCTCCACGCATGCGCTGCTCGAGCACACTGATGTCGCCTTCATGCTTGACAATGAGGTATCGTTCGAGCGTTGAGTCAATGATCGGCGCGAAATGCATATGCTCTAACATTTGCTGGTGCAGGCTATCTATGACATTTGCAGGCAGAGGCTGCACGTTGAAAGGCCAACCTACAAGAACCTCAACCGCCTCATTGCCCAGGTCATCTCCTCGCTGACGGCGTCGCTTCGCTTCGAGGGCGCTCTCAACATCGATATCAACGAGTTCCAGGTGAATCTGGTGCCTTACCCTCGTATCCACTTCCTCCTATGCTCGTACGCGCCGATCATCGGCTCGGACAAGGTTGACCGCGAGAGGCTCAGCGTCGCCGAGCTGACCAGCGCTGCCTTCGATCCCACGTCCATGATGGCCAAGTGCGACCCGAGGCACGGTAAGTACACTCCGAAAACGTCCTGTTTTTGATCATCGAAGATACTCATCCTGTCGCAGGCAAGTACATTGCGGTATGCATGATGTACCGTGGTGATGTCGTCCCGAAGGACGTGCAGTCGGCTATTGCAAAGGTCAAGGCGCAGAAGACCGTTCAGGTAAGACCCACAAGCGTTTCTCTAGTAACGTACGGCCACTTATAACTGATGTCGGTCGTGCAACAGTTTGTCGATTGGTGCCCAACTGGTTTCAAGTGCGGCGTCAACAAGGAGCCGCCTACGCCGGTGCCCGGTGGTGACTTGGCCAAGGTGCCGCGCGCATGCTGCATGCTGTCCAACACCACCGCCATCGCCGAGGTCTTCTCGCGCCTGGACAACAAGTTCGATCTCATGTTCGCCAAGCGTGCCTTCGTCCACTGGTATGTTGGCGAAGGTATGGAGGAAGGCGAGTTTAGCGAGGCCCGCGAGGACCTTGCCGCCCTGGAGAAGGATTACGAGGAGCTGGGTACTCCCTCGGATGGCGATTCCTCAGCCTCCATTGCTGAGGATGCCTCGGTTCTTGGTTCGGAGATCTAGAGCTCAAGGATGTGTTGGCGGACTAATGTGGGAGTAATGTAAACGAAAGCCCACTAATGGTGTGTTGAGTAAGATCAATACATGCTGTCATAGTTTTACACTTCACAGGTCATTCCTCTTGCGCTTACCCTTGACGGCTTGGATGGTGGTGCTCTTCTTCTCCTTACCGCTTCGCCACTGGGTGAACTGCGTCGCAGCCTCGTAAGCAGCATAGTAGATTTCTCGTTCCTTGGTCGAAAGCTTCGACACAAACGTCGTGTCTTCATGTCGCCAGTTGACCGCCCTGTGGGTGGCAACGATCAACAATCCGGTGCGTCTGCATCTTCCACTCTACCCATCCAGCTGAATTGACATGTACCGATCCACGATGCTCACGTAACGAGACTGGAACGTGCGGATCAGGTCGACGTACGCTGGCGGCGTGTCCGGTTCATCATCTTCGAATCCTTCATCATCATCGTACTCGTCCCTGTGGAGGCAGCCGACGAAGAAGAAGTGCCGTAAGTCATGAGTCACGGGCACAGCGTCAGCTGCCGCCCGCGGCCACGTACATGGGACGAGGTCGACTGAGTTGGAGACCGACAGGGAAGTAGTAGGGCGTGCGCTTGAGGCTGGTGGCCATGGGGTCCGTGCCCAGAGCCGTGAGGAACTTCTCCTGGTACTGCGGAGGCACCTTCACTCGCCCTATCTTCGTCGCCTCTACCTCCTGCGTTGTATCAAAACTCATTAAGAAATCAAATTCGGCACCATTGATGTAATTAACATGTCCTGGCCAAGATCAAATGTCTGCTGAAATGTGTACGATGCGTGATCAAGGCACTATTTGCGCACCTTGGCAAGCCAGTACGGCACATCTTGTCGTTCTTCCAGGTAACGTATGCGAACAGGAACACGTTCCTCCTCGGCAAGTATAGACTCGATGCTGTTGGGCTCGTAGGGATTCATTTGAGATCCAATCTCTGCAAGATGTGGGAAATCAAATCTCAAACATTTTCGTTGTCGGTTACGTTCCCGCCATTTTTTGAGAGGGTACCAAACGATTTCATAAATATTCAAAACTTTGGAAGATGGAGCAGAAGAGAAGCGAAAATGATGAAGACCATCTGACGCCCCAAGACGAAACGTGCGGCATCGCCAAGGAGGCGCCTCGCAGGCCGAGCGGACGGGGCAGGAAGAGGCGAAATCAGCGAAAGCGAAATCGACGGGCGCAAGCCGAGAACGGACTTGGCGATGAATCGTTCGTGTGCGATCCCAAGAGGTACCCTTACCTCATCATCGGTTCCAAGGATTCGGCGGACATCGATACCTTGTACGTTGTTGATCGCCTGCCGTCCACTCAACTGTGCTACAAGTTCTGCGACTTTGATGTGGGGCCAACCTCCTCTCGTGCTGCCTCCTCGTCTTCCTCTTCACTTCCCTCTTCGTCTTCTACCCAACTTGAAGGTGCAGGTGCAAGAGAACATCGTGATGCACCATCTGCGAAGGAAGAAGTGATAAAAGAACGAAGAGGCGATGAATGTTCAGAGAGTGAAGCGATGAAGAAGAAAGAAGTAGAGACCAATCTCGATCGACAGCGACGACTGAAGGTGGAGAACCGAAACATGATTGTGTTGGATGATCAGGGAATCGTGCGTGACTGCTTCAAGGTGATTCTCTTGATTGGCGACGTTACCTGAACGACTGATCACGTACTTTGTGCTGACCTTGCTGCGCTAGGGGATCACAGATGCGATCCACAACTGCGTGTACTATACCTACCCACTCCACGATCAGGATCATCCATCTCCGTTAGCGCATCGGTACCTTTACGTCAAGAACTGGGCACTGGTAGAAGGGTAATCGAACTTCGTCGTCTGTTCCAGGTTGGTTCATCGAAACGTACCGCTGCGTCTGGTGAAGGCAACCAGGGACTTGATGGGCATCTTGAGCAAGACAAAGTATCGCCAGATTGCCAAGGAGGCCCTCAAATCACGAAACACGATTACGGCCCGCAGGGAATGCTTGATGCAAGTAGACTTTAGGTATGGATATAAACCTTTTATCACGAGCACTTAGCCAGTTTATCAGGGAGGTGAAGGACGACCTGGACAAGTCGCAACTGAAGACAATCGCCTTCCACTTTTCTCAGCTCATTGGCCTCATGCAAGGACGAGAATACTTTACAAAGTCCGACCTCGCTGTTGCCTTCCCAGACCTAGCCCCGTTCCTGCGGAGGTACAGCACCTCCTCCTGTATCAAGTTGAGTGATACTGTACTTATTGTGATATCCTTCACCACTGGCTAGAGATGATACAGTATCAACACAGTTGGGAGTGCTCAATAAGTACAGAGATGTGTTCGTAGAGATGATCGGGAATGACCTTGTTTTGCACGTCAAAGGCGCACTGACCCTATTCACCGTCAATCCTCAGCTGTGCCAAGGGCAATGGAATATGCTTACTTATAGCTCCAGGTCATTGCTTCGAAGATCTGAGTTGACTGAGTAGGGCTGATCCTCTTGTGTTCTCTCGTGCAGGGGAATCATCATTGACGCTGTGAGAGAGCAGTGCGTGGCCTACCCACTCGATCATCTCTTTGTGGAAATGAATGTCTCTCCAGCTTGGCCCCTCGATGAAGATCTGATCAGGCGTGAGAGGCTCGAACCCTTCTGTGGACCTAGAGCGGATCCAAATGTCGAGTTCTTCACAGCCTTCATCGATCCGATGTCCCAGCGCCCTGAAGTCGCAAGCGAGCACGGCTTCAACGTACCGCCGTCAGTCATCCAGTGGTGGAACCAACTTGTAGAGACTTGCGCGGCGCATAGAGATGATGGCCAAGATGATCAAGACGACCAGGACGATACAGCACTGCACACAATCATGAAGAACCACACGCTCGTCTTCGCGCGAAGAACATCAACCTCTGGTGATTTGGATGACCTGGTCCTCTTCGGACTTCGTAAGCATCACTTGTGGGAGATGCAGCCTCAGGAAGTCGTGCAACGTGTGGCCGGCCAGCTTGGCCTAAGGTGCTTCTCTCCTGCATCTTGATTATGTAAGTCAAGACATACATGAATGTACAGCCCTTCTTGATCGGTAGAGCCAACGACGTCTATTCTTCTTTCTTGTCGTTGGCAACCCCCAACATGCGAGAACGAAGAAACTCCAGGCGCCGTTCGACATCAAACAGGAAGGGTTGGGTCTCTGCGGCCTTATTGAGAAAGTTCGAGCATTGATTGAGCGCCTTGATTGTTCGCTTCATGCCGTCATCATATTGCTCTTGTGTTGTGGCGGCATCTTCATCAATTGGATCTTCATCTATTGTTGTGATCTTCTTTAGCGCAAAGGAACTCCAGCAATGACGAAAAGTATGAGTACCGGGGGCCAGCGAGAGAGGCTCGAGTCTACATGCGTGTGTCACAAATATGTCTTCATCTCTGTAGAGAGGGAATTCTTGCACCTCCTTCGTTTCTCGATTGATAAGCGATATCTTGCCTCGCGCAAGCACACCAGGGAGTTCACCCAGTGTGGGTTTGGGCAAGGCCCGCTTCGGAGGCTCGCCAGCAGGTGCAATTTTGTTGTGGAGAATACGCGGACGCTTTGCCGGAGGCAGGGAGGGCGCGACGAGTGGCAGTGCTGTTCCAACGGTAGAGGAACCTGGATTTCAGATGACGTTAGAGAAGAGTTAAAGAGCATGAGTGAGGTCCAACCTGGGGGCTGTTCTGAAGCAGAGGAGTTCATGGGAGATGGACGAGAAGCTGAGAGATCTGTTGCCATCGGCAACTTACAGCTGACTGGTGCACTGACCTGCTTTGGTGGCCGTCGAGAGACAGCTGGCCGGGTTGCTGAGATATCGCAGAGACGACGCCATTCTTCCCTCCTATTCTCCTCTTCAGAGGCGGAATGTGTTTGGGTGTGTGGCGTGTGTGTGGCTGCACCTCCCTTGGTGGTGACGCCAGGCGTCGGTCGATGAAGGGGCTGTGGTCCGGCTTCGGTTGGTGTGGGTGCACGGCTCGATGGCACGGTCTGGAGTGGGCTGGCAAAGCGTACGCGCTTCCTTCGCGGCATCGCGTTCAGGACGGGAGGCTCCGCGACCACAGGACTCGCCGTTGCTCTTTCATCATCCATGGCTCTCGGCTCGACCTTGATGCTCACTGCACCGTTAGGGTAGTGCCGTGTCCGCGACGGAAGAGGAGGAGCTCCCACGGGAAGAGTCGGCAGAGCGGGCCGCGGTCGCGCAGGCAAGGCCGAACGGAGCACTGCGTCAGGCTGGCGCGGCAGTCGTGGCAGTGATCGCGGCACCTCGAAAGTGGTCCGGCCTCGCGACGTGACAGCATGGTCGTACTCCTCTTCTCTTCCACCTCCTCGACTATGGGCCATCACAACATCCTCATCTTCCTCCACAAAGATGGGATTTGAAGATGACATCGATGCACATCGCGAGACAGGCGCATAGAAGGCGGTGATCGTTGATTGAGCAAGATGGGCATCGCCTCCTTCAAAGACCCGCGGCGCCCGCTTGTGGCTACGACGAGGCGGCGCCGTCGGGGCAGGAGGGTACACGAACCTCGGGCCAGCCGCGTTGGAAGACTTTCGTAGGAACTGGTGCCACCGGTGACCCGCTGTTGCTGCTGTGCTGTTGGTGTTGCTACGACTCGGCTGCGCGTAGCCCATCGCTCTTGTCTGCACATCTGCGTCGTGACGATGGTCTTGTCTCCGCATGAATCCAGATCGCATGCAGATGGAGATGATCCTCTACGCGTGCAGCCACCACGTACCCTCGACGTAGAAGACCGCGGCAGCTGATCTGGTGACAGGCATCTGCCGCTTCATCTTCGTCGTGTCTTAACTTGCCACCAGTGCCAACTTAATTTGGATCCGTCCTTGCCTGCGTTTCTTGGCGCGCATTTTTCAAATGTTTCAAGATTTGCTCATTCCCTTTTGGTGCATTCAAGGAAAATAAGGGAAATTAAAGTTTGCAGAACAACTTTTTTTCTGTTATCGAGACAAACCCTCGCGACAACACACCTTCCCCCGAACCACGTCCCCCCACCGGAAGGAAGACGGCGAACGTGGGGGGCTCATGTACTGCAGTGAGACGCCCGAGGGCGTACGGTTGCGCCTGCAGGCCATCTGCGAGGCCAACGACAGATGTGCCGATTGCGGTTCTGAAGGTCGTCTCTACCCTCTTTCCTTAGACCCTAACATTATTTTTGTCCATAATACAATTTTATTTCCTCATTTCTTTTAATTTAATGAAGTATAAAATGCAACATTTTTTCATTAACGCGTGGTGTCGTGTACATGACAGGTCCGCGATGGGCGTCCTTGACGCTAGGTGTCGTCATATGCATTCGTTGCTCAGGTACACGTCTGGAACAGGGACATTCTTATCATCGTACAACGAAAGCGCCACTTACGCTGTGTATGGCGCTGCTGGTCGTGCTGCAGGTGTACACAGATCACTCGGGGTCCAGGTATCGCGTGTGCGGTCCCTGGAGCTTGATTTATGGTCTGACGAACAGCTTGAGGTCTGAACCTCTTTGGCGACATCTTTTGTTGTTGCGAATGATGCTGATGGTGATGTCGACGCTCTGTGTGCAGATGATTGAGTCTCGAGGGAATGTAAGGGTAAATAAGACATACGAGGCATACATTCCAGCCGGCCAAACCAAACCGTCATCCAAGTCTTCCTCTGGGTTCGACTTCCCTGCCGATTGTGTTCTTATTGTCGGGGTATGACTTACGTTATCCGCTGGTATTAGGGTGTTAGACGCCTGGATTCGTGATAAGTACTGTGGTCTTAAGTTCAAAGACCCTGCTGCGCCCGCAGTGAGTATCGAAGGTAGCGCAGACGAAGCCAAGCCTGAGGCTAAGGCTGTCCTGGCACTGCGTCACGAGGCTGCCAAGTTTCGTGCGCGCAAGGCGCTTGCGCTCGATGTCGATTCTCGAAGTGATAGTGACGACTCTGGCTCGCACAGAACACTTCACGGTAATCCTCCATATGTTGTTTCTTGTGTACACCAGGCTCTATTCTAACTTTCTTCTGTTCGTTAGACTTGATAGCCTCATCGGACGAGGGGACCGACGATGAACCTCGAAGCAACTCGTCTTCCACCAATGCCTCCCCAGCCGTTCGATCACGCAAGAAGCGCGGCAAGGGCAGCGATGGCAAAACCAGGTCCGGCCAACCGTTCGCGACTTGGCTTTCCCCGCGCGCCCACAGCAAGAGTAGCAGCGATACTGGGGACTTTCACTCTCCAGTCTCCTCCAGTGATGACACGCCTCAGCGCAAGCTCAGTCGTGAGAGGTCACAATCTATGGACTCGCCTAGGTCTCTCGAGCAAGACGTGCAAGCCTGCGATGCGGGCAAGGAGAGTAAAAGCCACGGCAGTCCTAAAGAAAAGGGCAAGAAGAAGAAAAGCAATAGCAAGCGCGGGGAGAGCTCGGCCTCTGCATCGCCACACACGAGCCAGTTCCTCTTCCCTTTGCCTCGACACGCATCAGGCTCGGTACCAGTGTCACCTATCTCGGCTCCCACTTCCCCCTTCATCGGCAAGACGGAACATGATGACGTATCCAAGGTTCAGGACAAGTCTAACACTCCTTCAGCAGCCAAACAGAGAGGTACATCATCAGTCCCTCAGCTGTTCACTTCAGTCAAAAATGACTCATTCCACCTTGCCCAGGACATCGACGTACCCGGTCGGCGGACCGTACCATCTCGTTCCGAGTGTACCATGACACAACCGATTCATCGCAGTTTACTCTCGATGACTCTCATTCTCCCTTGCAACTGCGGAGCAAGAAGGTGCAGGGTACGTACTTAGCCATGTGCTTGCAGTGTTGAGAATGACGATATGCTCAAATCATCGGAATTGTGGCGGTCAAACAGAGGAACTTGAGCTCTGGAAAACACTGGAGACAGAGTGGGGTGTGGGAAATGAGAATCTACGTCGGGTACAGCAGGAGGAACGGAAACGCATGCTTGCCGAAGCCAAGCAGCGTAAGAAGGAGAAGAAGGAAGAAGAACGGGCCAAGGAAAAGGCAAAAGAGAAAGAGGAACATAAGGAACGGGAGGAGATTGTGTGGGGGGAACTGGAGAAGGATTGGGGCGAGGACGTTCGCAAACGACAAGAGGAAGAGCGCCGTCGAATGATTGAGGAAGCCAAGAAGAAGAAACGTGAGAAGAAGGAGAAGGAAAAAGAAAAGGACAAAGAGCGTGAACGAGAGAAGGAGAAAGAGCGAGAGAAGGAGAAGGAGGCCGAAAAGGAAGTGGAAGTAGTGTGGGAGAGTCTGGAGCGCGAGTGGGGCGAGGACGTTCGCAAGCGACAGGAGGAGGAACGACGCCGAATGATAGACGAGGCTAAGCAGAAACGAAAGGAAAAGAAAAAGGAAGAGCGACGACGGCGCGAGGAAGAGGAGCGCGAACGAGAGAAAGAACCGAAGGAGCGAAAGAAAAAGCAACCCAGCGGGGAGATCGTTCACAGCTATGGACATAGTGTTAGCGCCACCCACACACCGATAACGATCGAAGATAGATCGCTTGAGCACATGGGCAGAATGGTCGTCTCATCTCCGGCGCTGCATACGGGTGAGGACGTCCGACAGGAGAAGGAGCGCAAGCGGGAGAAGAAGCGTGATAAGGAGAACAAGAAGCTGCGGGGCAACTTCGACTCACTACTTGAGCGTGTGGATACGGTCGAGAGTGAGAATAAGGAGAAGGAGAAGGAGAAAGAGCGAGAGAAGGAGGAGAAGAGGAAGAAGAAAAAAGAGAAGGAGAAGCTGGAGGCATGGTATCACCTCCTGCAGCCACTGGAAGACAAGGGAGAGAAAGGCGAAAAGGAACAGCAAAAGGAGAAGGAGAAAGAAAAGGAGAGAAAGAAGGAGCTGCACTCGTGGAAGGCTCTTCTGGAGCCACTCGAAGAAAAGGAGCGCGAGAGGGAACGAGGAGAACGCAGTATAGTCGATGGCATCCCCTTCACAGACTTCGAAACCTAACTCAGACCGGTCGCCAAGAATGAAGAAATGTGGAATTATGAAATCAAGATATTATCTATTCTAAGCTACCATGGCATAACGAGGGATCTTGCGTGATGCCCTCGTGCAGCGTTTCGTCCGACAGAAAGCGCGAATTGGCCACCTGACCTGGGGTTTAGTTAGACACAGCCTCACCTGGTACGTACCAGCACAGGTTCCACACGTAGCGAACGTGGAGACCTTGGGTACCACCCCTCTTATCTGCTAAGGGTTGTCATCGTTGACGCGGTGCAATTTGAAGAAGAGGGCAGGGCAAGGTTGGTTTGGACAAGTCATCACCAGTACCAAAAAAGTGAGTTGATAAGGCCAAAATACACTACAGGACGATGCGTAAGGCTCGAGGGACGACCACACAGGTAAAGGGCGCCTGGCCCTTGAGTTCACCATCAACATCGAGCACATCTCCAATCGGCTTTAACTCTTCGCACCCGCCCTCTGCTTCATGCCTCTCCTTTTCCTGGTGTCCGCTAGGTGGCGAGGAGGCCACGGTGTAGGGGATAATGGTGAAGCTCTTCACTTGCATGTACTTGACGTGAGGAAGTTCTGAGCGGATCGACATGAGCACATGGACAAGCAAGAGGGTAACGTGTCCCTACATACCGATGTGTGAGCCATCATACAGTTTGCGGAAGATCGGCAGTAGGTCGCGAATGGAGGCCGAATCAAAGAGCAACAAATCGATCAAGCCGTCATCGACCTTGGCCTTTGGAGCGAGTTTCATGCCCCGACTCGCAGTGACGATGTTGTTTGCTATGGCCAACGCTAACCTCTGCAAGCACAACACTTACAGTAAGTTGATGTGCAGTCTGTACTTGATGACGACATCGTTACCTCGTTGTAGGTGGTTACATTGCCGTGTTGATCTTTCATGATCACGCTCGCCCAGCCTATCTTTCCTTTCACCATCTCAATGAAAGCTGCAAGCAGGTAGCGCACTGCGTGTCCTACCCATCTGAATGAAGGTTCACAACAAGGTATCAGATTCATTCTGGAGGCACAATCATGAGCAAGCAGATTCCCCACCTGAGCTTCTCCGCCCTCACATTAACCTGAATGAGAGAGAAACCTCGTTAGAAGACACCACCCTCGGCTTCTGAAAGTGGGTATGTATGTACTTTAGATGCGATTCCCCAGTGGATGGAGTTGAATGAGTAGCACGATGTGTTATCCGCAAAGGTGAGCTTGCAGAGGTCAATAGGAATTACCAGGCCTGCATAGATATTATTGAGTAAGCGCAAGCCACAGGAAAGGCGACAACGGAGCATCATTAACCTCTACAGATGTGTTCAACGGCTTGTCTTACATTGTGGATACCCAGTTCGAGTGCAAACGAGTTACCTGCATTGAACGATTGATCCCGAAGGTGAGCTCATTTTTCATGTTCATGATGCTTTCTGCTCGATCCGTACCTGTGCCGGCTGGAATGAACGCTAGCGGAGGGGCAGCGGAATGACCACTGTGCTCACCCGTTGTTCGGTTCATGATCCCGTTAACACACTCGTGGAATGTGCCATCACCTCCAATGCTGTGCATGCACAAACAACCGGTCAGCTGAGCAATGCAGTGCAGAGAGGCAGCTTCCCTGTGTGTACGTGCCTGCAGAGGACGTCGATACCATCAAACTCCATCGACATGCACAGCTCCTCGGCATGACCGCGCCTTTCAAGCTCTGTGACTTGTACCTCCACGCCGGCCTTCTCCAGTAAACTCCGAGCTTGCTTCATCACCTTCTTCCCGCGCTTCTTGCCGGAGTAGGGATTGTACAGCATGTGGACTCGTCGCACTTCGTCGAGTCTCACCGCTCGTGGAAGATACTTTGTAACCGAGGCAGGAATGCTGTTGTCCTCGCGAGACGCACGACGGCCTGCTTTCCGCGGCCCTTTGCCTTTGGCGTGGTGCTCGTGTTCATGGTCATCCTCGTCATCGTCAGCGTCATCGCTACTATCATGGTCTCTCTCGTGTCCGTCCCTCTCTTCGTTCTCCTCCTCTGGCGAAGCTGCGCTGCTGTGAAGAGCGCGCTCGACACAATCCCCATCGCACACCTCGAGTAGCGCCCGTTGGAGTTCGGGCGGAAGGGAACTGAGGAGCTGGCGCAGCTGACGTTCAGGACAGGACTCACACTTGGCCGATGGACCATCAACAGGTGAGGTTCCTGCTGGTGGTGACTTAGCCTTCTCCATCTTGTTGAACTCTCTTGTGTGTTGTGCTGAGTACGGGGTTTAGATCGAGAATGGAGATATGTGGGTACCCAAGAGAGTGGAAGAAAGTTGCCGAATGTGACCGACGGATCATTTCCCAAAGCTCGCTCCTTTCGGGAGTTTTTTATAAGTGGCTGGAAGATGATGAAAACCGGCATTTCTTCCATAATTACGCCAAATTTCCATAAATTTTCTTAAATGACACAACCATTTCGACTATGTATATGACCAGGGAGTTCGCATTCTTTTGTAACGTGGAATGATGAAGCTGACCTTTGTGTTATCATGGCCATAACGAGGGATCTTGCACGATGCATTCGTACAGCGTGTCGTCTGACAGAAAGCGTGAGTCGTCCAGCTGACCTGCTTCGCTGTTTGGCACTGGCTCTCGTTCGGCTGGAAACTCAGGCATTTGATTCTGAACATGGTCTTCTTCGGTGGTGAAGACAGCCGGACAGACGTCGGGCGGTAGAGGGTACTCAGGTGATCGGTAGTCGATGGCTTGACAATCGGGGTCATAGCATTTCTGATAGAACGTACCGCTTCGCAGGTCCACCACGATCATGATGTGATTGCTCTGCAGAGTCGAGCAGGGTTAAACAACTATCCTGATCGCCTCACCTACAGACAATCGGACCTAAAGTACCTTATGTTCGCGCCCAATGTTCTCGCAGTATCGGTTGTGCGTGATACTGTACACGACTAGAGCACCCCATCGGCGCACAGAGCGGATGCCTCCGCGCCTTCCCGGACGCTCTCCACCGACGTGAGTGGCGATGTACTCATCGATGGCCGGGAATCCAGAACCTATCGAAGATGATGAATATGTTGAAGAGGACGAGCCATAGCGGGAAGCCGATGGTGACGAGGAAGATGGAACCGCGTAGAACGGAAAGGCAGGTTGATAGGGTGACGACGCAGCGTAGGGTAGGTAGAGTGTGGATGAGGACGAGCCTGACTCCGGCGAGGCGTACCCAACGTCGGGAGTGCGGTCGGGAGTGACTCGCGGCAGCGGTGGTGGTCGTAGAGGAAACAGTGAAGGCGGAGGTGGAGAGAAGGTGAGCAGAGGAATGGAGGAAGATGACTGTGGATTAATAGATGATGATGTCGATGCTGTTGGACGATGACGCGCAACTGAGGCAGCAGAGTAGGTAGATGGTACGGAGAAGATGCCCAACACGAGAGTCGGAGGAAGCGTGACTGGCGTGAGATAATGAGCGTAAAACAGTACATCTCTTTCGTCCTGATGGAAGTGAGTAAGGGAATGGCGTCTTCGCACTGATGACAAGGTGGTGAGGAAGCACTACCTCGGATGGTACAGGCTCGCAGGACAGGAGGTAGGCCTTTGTGGGATCAGTCTCTTTGCCTTCGCCGATGCGCGTGACCAGCGAACTGAGGAACCATTCAAAGGACAACTGCGGTGCGTCTTGATCCTCTTGATTGTCAATACCACAGGTATCCGGCTCGCCTTCCTCTATCTTCTCTGCCTTGATCCTTGCTTCGAGTGGCTGATGTGTGACTGGTTGAGGCATCACCGTCGGTATTGTTGTCGTAAGCTGGATGGTCGGTGGCGAGTATCGATTGATGATGCTTGGGCGAAGGAACAGGCGTTTGCCTATCTTGGTGGAGTAGATGAGCCTGAAGTTCCTGTTGCGTGTGTACACTCCCATATCCACGATGAAGACTTCCTTGCCCTTGTCTGAGCACGCAGGCCAAGTTTAGATCTGAATCTCACCGCCCGAGAAGGTGGGCGTACCATTCTTCACGAACAGCTTCTCTAGCATCTCTCCTTTGATGCCGTTCCGCTCCATCGTCACTAGGCTCCCGACAAGTTCCGAATGATCATCCTGATCATCGTCATCATGGGATTCATCCATCTTGCCTCCACTTGTTGTGATCGCTTTCTGTTCTAGTTCGCGAAGGTAAAGCTGTCGGAGGAGAAGAAGCTTGTGGTGCAGCATCTTGACGAAGTGACCGCAGTGTGCGTTGTTAGCAAAGGCGTAGTTATCAGGCAGCCTGAGGATGAGGTGACGCGAGAACTTGCGAGCATCAGAGCTGTCCAGGTCGATGAAATGGCGCCTCCTCACGCGGAAGGGCAAGGAGAAGAAGAGCTGCATTTCGCGCCCGACGAACTTCATGAATGCCTTCATCAGCTCTTCGTCATGCTGACCTTCCACAATGTGTGGATTCTCTGCTCGAAGGAACTCGATATCAAAGTACAGATTGCAGCACGCTCCCTCACGTATCTGTACATGTGCAAGTGTGAGAGGGTCCATTGTTGATCAAAGCGAAGAGGAGGATTGACACGTCTCACACGTACCACCTCATAGTAGTTTCTGTCACCCGCAGCGGCTTGCGTGTACCGCTTCCAGAACTCCTTGTACGTAGTCACAATATAGGTACGCAAGCCTAAGAGATGAACGATGCAAAGACAAGTCAGGAATGAACGCCCACCAGTCAGGACAATGTTCAAGAGCGCTAGGTACCAGACTCGCCCTCCTTTTGCCGCTCCTTGGCGAACACATGAAGTCCCTCTCCCGGTTTGCCATCTATGAAACGAAACGCAAGCCTGCTTTCACCTGTGGATCAGTCACTGTATGATGAGCGCAGCAGGAGGAATGTTTGTACTCTTGACGAGGGAACTCCATGTAGGTATCTCTGGTCATCATGAATACATTCACAAATGGAATGAATGTTAATAGGAGTTAAAACAGACTTGCACCGTAAGAATCAAGGGCGCACCCTACAGGTTTGCGAAGAGTCTCGAGAGTCTTTCGCCATGAGTCGTCCTCAGGTGCGGCACGCTCGGTCTTGACATCAAGACCGTAGAAACGCTCAGGCGGGATAGGCGCGATCCGCAATCGCTGCGCCTTGCATGGAGACGTGTTCTCCCGTGCTGCAGGCGAGCCCCACGGCCGACGAGTTGCCTTGCCAGCATGTTCATCGCCTGCCGCTGACGTCCTCCTGCTATCCCCTAAGTCCGTAGCTATCGTGCACCACAATGGTGAACTCAAATCAGTCATTTTGTAAACGTCAAACTCGGTACAAGAGGAGAGTAAAGCATGGGTCTTTCAATCTTGGAAGAATCAAACCATGAACCCAGTACCTTCACTCAAATTGAGCTCAGATTCATCTGTTTCGTAAATCAGGCGTTTCCGCTTCTGTAATCTTTCAAACTCTGCGATTTCTGCATCTAATGTCTTCAGGCTCACTAGGCGTGCCATCTATAGCAGCTGTCCCCTGCCGTCCGGCATAAATGCTACCCCTTCTTTGTTTTCTTTAATCTAACTTTCACATTTCCAAGAAGGCTTGAATCTTCCCGCCAAAACGATAACGGCTACTTTGGCTTCACGTTTGGGAAACGTTTAGTGTTTCGTTAAAGTATTTTATAATTTTGAAACGTCGTCGGATATGAAACGAGTTTGCTTTTTGTAGTTTTTTATTGGAAGTTACCTGAACACCCGTCGGCTGGTGCTCGCAAATTGATTGATTATTTTTTTTAACAAATATCTGCCTTCTAATATCTTTATCATCTCAATTATTTAATCTACAATACCCCATTAATTCATAAATAATTCACACCATGTCGTTTCAAATCGAATGGCCGACCTTCGACGACGAGACCCTGGAGAAGATTAAGGCCCAAATCACGGAGGTCATGAATCAGGGCGAGTTGCCCGAGGCCATCTGCGACGTGATGCGGGTGACTGAGCTCGACTTTGGGAACGTGCCACCGAAGCTGGAGTTCCTCGACATCCCGCACGTCTCCGAAGAAGGCTTCGAGGGACACTTCAAGGTGGCCTACTCTGGCAACGGCAGCATCACGCTCCAGACCAAAGTGCAGGTCAGACATGCCGCTTCTTCTCCTGCCCTCTTCTTCTCCTTCCTGATGGTGTTGGTGGTGATGCCGATGATGATGATGCTGATGGTGGGGGATGTTGAGTTGCATACCTGACATGTGCGATCCCATGGTATGTGCTGCAGGTGAACCCGTTTGCGGCCAAGACGGCGATGAGCAAGCGGGCGATGCGACATCTGGGCAGCCTGATCGCGCATCAGCCGATGGTAGTGCCGCTGCGCATCAGTATCTCGCAGGTGCGTATCGACGGAGAGCTCGTGCTGACAATCAAGAAGCGGGGAGAAGACGAGAGGACGCTCGCCGTGACCACCAATACCACCAAGAAGCCCACTATTGTGCCCCACGTCGCCGCGCAATTCAAGGCTGATCCGTTGCAGAGCGTGGTCATCACGTCGAGCTTCGATGATTTCGGGTCGGTTAAGGAGTACCTGCAGAACGAAGTGGAGGGCTCGCTACGAAAGCTCTTCGTCCACGACCTCCCGCAGATCATCGACGGCATCAACAAGCAGCTTGCACCACCAGAGGAGAACAATTCGGTGGTCGTTCTTAAGTGAGAAATCGGGATGGCGATAGAGGAGATGTACAGCTTATTCTCAGTTCCGCTCCCGTACGGAGCGATCACTAAGAATAGAAGAGTAAGAGAGATACGTACAATTTATTGCTGTTCACCTTCATCATCGGCGTCAGGCAGTACCATATCACCTAGCTGCTGATCAGCTTCACTCCCGCCATCATCGTCACCCATTTCCTCCTCATCCGACGTGTTACCCCATTCATCTATCCGTTTTCGCTTCTTCCACTTCTCCTCGGCCGTGGTTTTCTTATACTCCTCCTCACGCGCTATGGCATCCTTTACCAGTTGTGGGAACCAGTCTTCGTTTCTAATCACCGCCAGGTCTTCGTCCTCCAAGAGCTCATTCACTCGCAGGTTGTTGGCTTCCAAACAGCTGCGCAAGCACGCTTCGCACTCGGCTGGATGGATGGATAGTGAGACATTGCGAATCCGCGAAGTGTTGGAGCGTACCTTTCCGTCCACGCAAGGCATAAAGTGAAGCCAGGTTGTAGAGGCTATCCTCGTTGTGGCTTTCACTCTCCCGGAAGAAGATCTCCGCAAAACGAAAAGCCTCGTCTCTAGCTTGCTCATCGGTCGCAAGCTTAGCCAAGCGCAGATATGTTAATCCAAGGTTTCCTGTCCCAGCAGAAACAGAGAGTTAACGACGATCCAACTGGACATACAGAGTCACACTCACCCTTAACAATGCCCTCCCATTCCCTTTCGCCGTTTCCCTCAAGTTCATCGAGCGCATACTGCAAGATCGTTCTGGCGAGATGAATGCCTGGTTTCCAACCTCAGATGTCAGCGACCATAGCGCTCAGAGGACAAAGGAGCAATACCCTTGACCGCTTTGTCAACAGTTTCAGGACGATTGAAACGGGTGGCCTGAGTGTACACTATGCTTGCCCACTCCACGTGGCATTCAAGATCAAATTCGCCAATGAAGAAGCTGGGGTCATTCTCAGCAGGAGTGCTTTTCGGTTCTTCTAATAACATTTCTTGCATGAGGAATCGCAAACGGAAAGATCCCCAAGGGAATAGCTGTACCACTGCTAGTACTTGGTCCCGGGCCAAACTCTCTATCTTTCTGATCAAATAGATCAACATAGACCCGAAGTACCCTCTTAAGTCTTCTGTGACACTCTTCCCATAACTGCATGAAATGTTCTGTTAGGTTCACAAGCAAACATTGCTTGGCGAAGGCACAGAGCACCTTATGAATAGTGTTATCGTAGTCAGGTGCGGTTAAACATCTATCCCTCCAGGTGTTGTACACCATTATCGAATGCACGCAATTCTTCACTCCCATCGCAACATCTGCATCTTCCAGTCCATCCTGCGCAGAGTTTAGTACCTAAACATCTTGCAGAGTCCAACATAACATACCGACATGTCTGCTTCGAGTGCTTTGTCGAATGACACCAACGCCTTGTCAACGAGTTCTATAGCGTTGTCAGAAAACAGTAGACATACATATTACCGCGAAAATGTGCCTTGTTCTCGTTGAGGATCCAGAATGCTATGTTGCTTGGGTGATATGTAGCGCCGCGCTTGCATCAATAGTGAGTTACCGTAAGCCCAAAACATCTTTGCGCGTTCGCCTGTACAAACGTGCTGTTTGCCTAAGATTCCACTTCTCTTGATCACTGCATTTGGAGGGGATGAGACCTGGATCAAAGTTGGAAGCGTTGATTCTGAGCCCACTCTCATAGATCTCGTTGGATTTATCGTAAAGCTGAGAGATTTGTTGTTGGAGTTCTGCAGGCAGATCTTGGTCCTCTAGCTCCGTGCTGAGCCCACGAGCTTTCTGCTCCTTCTCTTTCATCAGACGAATTCGCTTGCTGAGAACCTTTGCCCAATCTATAACCGTATTCGGCATACCTGTTGATACCAATCAAGCAATTGTGAGCATAGAGTGCTTAGGCTCTCAGCATGAAACTTGCGCACGGGAGTGGTTTGCAGGCAGAAGAGAATAGCCTGAATGAAACTCTTCACAAGCAACTAAAAGAAGCTTGAGTGCCTCATCAACATCGTTCACATAGAGTGCATCAGCTGCCTGATCACGTTACTTCAGTACTCTTGGCCTCAAAGCAATATGAAAGCAAGCGAGTACCGCCTCCACTAGGATTTCAGCCCAGGCGATGTATTTAAGTGCCTCCATAGTCCTCTTGATGCCACTCATGGGCTTCGGCACTGTGCATGCAATCCAGTAGTCCTTCTCCATATCACCTGCTGGGCTCTGCATGAGGAGATGCGCGATGAGCTCGCGCATTACAACAGGATGCTGAATGTCCATTCTCCACTCAATCATGATCACACACAACCTCAATGCCGGCAGCAGCGTGCGCGAGAGAGAAGGCCGCACCTCGTGCATGACAGAGCCATGTGCGGTCTTGCGCCGCTTGCTGTAGATGAGCTCTCGCTCTCGTCGAAGGAAGGAGAGGCAGTGCTTCTTCTCCACTGTGTAGCGGGTTGCAAACAGACGACGCCAGTCGCACTCCCGCTCCACAGGCACGTGCGTGGCCTCTGAGAAGCACAGCTTCACCTTCGAGATCGTCACCACTGACTCCCTGCAAGTAGTGCCGGCGTTGCTGCCGCTACTCGGTGCGCCCTCGCTGATCAGTGGCTCTACATTTGATGCGGGCAACGTTGGGCCTGGCGTAGATTGTGCACAAGACGATGGCAGCTCAGAGCTCCCCGTTGCTTGAGGTGAATTAGAATTCGACATGTCTGGCTCGGCTCGTGCAGATGTAACCAATGCCAAATCTGGTGAAGAGATCTTCCAGCCCGCAGAATCGTACACCGCCGTACTCATGGCATCGAAGGAGGCAGATTGAGCAGGCGGGGATGCGATGTTGGGCAGGCCCTGCTGGAGGCTAATGTCGAAGACGTGGCAGTAGAGGTCGCGCCACAAGCGGTTCTCCGAGGCCACGAGGCCGAAGAGCGTGCAGGCGGCAGACGCCATGGCCAGGTCCTTGGCTGAGAGGAATCCAAAGATGTGCTCCAGCAGCTCCGGTGGCAGGTTGTCCATAGCCAAACGTGTAGCGGGACCCGCAACGCCCATCGTGGGCAGAGGGTCGGAATGCTGCTGCTGCATCCGCCTCGCCGACGAATCGATCGCAGGCGTCGATGACCCCTTCATCTTAGTTCTCTCTGGGCCAGAGAGCGAAGTTTTTTCCTAGATTCGTAATTATTTCGAAAAACTGAGAGTGATCCCAAAACGTTTTACCAAATTGGTGTAATTTACTTTATTGGGTTCAGCGAAGAAGCCCATAACTCCGTGTTATTCTTCGTCACAACAAAAAAAGTACCGGAACGGTGTGCGACCATTTCCCGCGTCTTTGTGTGTTTGCGTTGCTCTCCGCAAGTCGCCCCCCTTTTTTGAAGGTCAGAAGAAGGAAGAACAAATCATCATCATCATCATGGCGGCCAACGTGGTGGAGCAGGCGTGGACGACGGTGGTGGGGCTGGTGCAGGCGGCCGACGCGGCCATGGCCGAGCCGCCGACCAACGAGTCGGTCGTGTGGCCGCTGGGCGGTATGGCGGTCTACCTCAGCGTCATCTACCTCCTTCACTGGTGGATGCGCTCCAAGCCCACCGGCACCTTCGACAAGGCCCTCCGGTGGCCCCTCGTCATCCACAACTACATCCTCTGCATCTTCTCACTGGTCCTCGTGATCGGCATCACCTACCGCGTCGTCGACATCTACCGCCAGTGCGGCGGCCTCTTCGCCGTCTACTGCGGCTGCGTCTCCTCGACCGATCCCCAGGCCGCCCACGAGCGAAATCAGTCCCTCGGGTACTGGGCCTACCTCTTCTACCTCTCCAAGTACTACGAGCTCCTCGACACCGTCTTCCTCGTCCTCCGGAAGCGGCCCCTCAATTTCCTCCATGTGTACCACCATGCCATCGTGATGCCCATGTGCTGGTTCGCCCTCAACCAAGGTGCCGCCACCAACTGATTTTTTCCGTTCCTGCACGATTTTAATATTTCAAATCGCTCCCCAAAATTTAATTCCAAATTTTTCTAATTTTTCTGACAATTTAGAACAATTAAGAATCGGCAGTATTTTTATATTATTTTCAAAACCTGTCATTATTTATGACTAGTTTGTTTTATTTTTTTGAAGGTTTGATTTCCTTACTATCCCACAATAAAAGGTGAGAAAAATATTGCTGGCGGAAGACCTCCTGGTTTGCTGGGCACTCGTCGCTGATGTGTGTTCTGACTCTGTCTCTGGTGTTTGTGTGTGTGTGAATGGACGCAGCCATCATGATGGGGTGGATAACGTGCTTCAACAACGCGTTCGTGCATGTGATCATGTACTTCTACTATGCGGAGCAGGCGCGCGGCGTGGGCCCCATCTGGTGGCGCAAGTACCTCACGACGCTTCAGATCATCCAGTTCGTGGTCGATTGCTCCACGTCAGTCTTCTTTGGCTACTTCTACCTCGTCGGCATTCCATGCCACGGCACCATCACGGCTTGGCTCTGCGCCAACTTCGTCGGCATCTCCTTCTTCTTCCTCTTCCTCGACTTCTACAGGAAGCAGTACACCGGCAAGAGCAGCAAGCAGAGGAAGCAGGAGTAAGTGTTCAACCGGAAGCAGGAGCATGGGTGCATAAACGCTATCAACGTTCATTATTTAAGGCTTGCACCGCGTGACCATTGTGGGGTACATGGGCAATCAAGGTCTGTTATTGAGGTTTCCGCTTGAAGACCGCAAGTACCACCAGAGAGAGGATGCGGTAGCCGATAGCCATGCCGCTGATAATGAGCAGGTTGGGCATGAGGGTATCGAATATGAGGTTTTGCTGAGCGAGCAGGTAGTTGCCTGTGGGACAGATTGATCAGCTGTTGGATGGTACCATCTACACAGCACAGCAGAATGAAGTACCATTGAATTGCTCGCAGATGGGGTTGGTGGGCGGATAGGGGCAATCGTACTCGTTGTCCTTGAACTCCACCACGGCCAACGCAGCGTAGGCGTACTGGTACGGCGAGGTGTAGCCGATGATACGCAGGTAGGGTGGGAAGGACACCGGATTCAATAGAAAACCTATGAAGGATTCTCGTTTAGTGCTGGGTGAACACACGTGTGAGAGGGGTGGCGGGGTGCTTTACCGGCAGTGGCGGTCCAAAACGTAGCTAAGGAATTGCCCATCAGGGAGGCTGGACCGAATGATCGGATCAAAGCTATGCATAAGTACCCTATTGCCTCCGAAGTATATTGCATGATACTGTAGGAAGCAAGCGAACGTTGGTCAGTGCAACATGTCAGTGCCACTGGTGTCGAAGAAACATACGTCATGACAAGAAGGAACCACAAAAACGACTCCCACTCTGGCCGCAAGCCGGTCATCCAGTAGGCGATGCCGCAGAACACCGAGGGCAGAGTAAGCGAAAGGGGCATAGACGTAAACACCATCGAAACGAAGTACGGAACTACTCCGACCATGTTATCAAAGTACTCTCTACTGAAGACGTGAAGTTCACTTTCATCTGAAATCATTCCAACATTTAGTGATCTTGACGGGAAGGAGAGTGATAAGCAAGCAAGGCGTACATTGAACAATGGTAGCAATCATTATTAGGTATGGTTGAAGCGCCACAACAGAGTAGAGGAATGCTGCTCGGCTGCGAAGAGAAGGCACACTGTCTGTTTCCAGTTGGTAAAATATGCCTCCCTGAAGTCTCGTTAGCTTGAGTAATTGTTCTTAAAGCAACGTAGACAGTGACGTACAACACATAAGCCCATCAATACAGCTTCGATTAATCTGACTAGGATCACCATGTTGTCTCGAATGAGGTGTTTGAATGCCCTAGATAGGAAGGCACATGAGAAGATGATTGAAATTGAATATCAGGATAAATAGGCTTACCTCAGTATGAGAACGAAAGTTTGCATCACCATTGAAATATGTTGTTGCTTCATTTGCTTTACAATGTATGCTCGGGCCTCCTTGCTATGCTCTGACTCGTTTACGGCCTTTTGTGAGCGCTCCGCTGCGAAGGCGCGATAATGCGTGCTCAGCTCATTGAGCCGTTGGTAGGATTCCTGCTCCACCACTGATGAACGAAGATCGATGGCTATAAGATCAAGCGCAAAGTCGGCTGGATTCGTGTGTGATGGACATGAATAGCCCAGTCGCTGAAAGTAGTCCAGCATTTCGTTAGCTGGTCCAAAGTACACTTGCTGGCCTGATTATATGATAAACAGTGAGTCACTAACTCTCCACGTTCTCATCAGGAATTTTCACCTTTGGAAAGCAGCATCACGTCGTCAAAGAGCTGGAAGATATCCGAACGAGGTTGGTGGATGGTACACACAATAGTCCTGCCCTGATGAGCCAAGTCAGCCAACGTCGTAACGAGCTTGTTAGCTGTGAAGCTGTCTAGTCCCGAGGTGGGCTCATCCAAAAAGAGAACACCTGGATCCGTGAGCATCTGTGGGGTGCGTGCAGATTGGAGCATAAGCACGGCAATCAATTCTACACCACACCAAGGACATACCTGAATCCCTATGGATACCCGCCGTCGCTCACCGCCAGAAATACCATGTGCACCATCGCCACCAACCCGACGGTCGGCACAATCCTTCAGACCCAGCTCCATAATCACTTCTTCGACCTGTAACATTATTAAGCATTCATCAGTTATGCTTGCTCTCGGCCTCATCATGCTGAGGGGTTCTCCGTACGATCTGCAGCTTCCTCTTTCTGTTGAACGTAGCGGGCAATCGGAGGAAGCCCGCATATTGCAGCGTTTCACGTACAGTAAGATGCGGTAGCAAATGATCGTGCTGCAGCACGTAGCCCACGACTTGCCTCGCCTGATCATAAGTGTGGGTCATTCACCCCAGTGATTGTTAGTTGATCACAATTCTCCATTCCACGGTTCATCAGCTGCACAGCTACGCGTCCTCGCGACGAGTCCGTACCTCAGCGGGCGTCAACGCGATGTCGTTGTAGAGCACGCGTCCCTTCACGCCCAGCCGCGTAAGCATCCCGAGTGACGAGTGGTTTTCCATTCTTCCCGCCATCACGTTCAACAACGTCGTCTTTCCACTTCCTGTTTTATTTTGTCATTTTAAATAAATGGAATATAAAATCAGTGTTTAAAAGTTTCATTAATTCGGATAATTATCACTTAATTGAAATAATCATACAAATTTTTGAATAAGGAAAATAACATCTGGATTAATAAATAATAAATAATAAATAATAAATAATAAATAAACATGGTTACCTGAGGGACCGAGAATGGCGAGTAGGCGGCCAGGCTCAGCGCGGGCGGTGATGCCCCGGAGCAGTTGGCGGTCGCTGGCCACTCTGTTCTTTTGGATCAAAATGCTCCGCCTCTCTTCCTTCTCCTCCTCCCCATCTTCCTCTTCCTCTTCTGCAATCGATTCCACTAACAAGGGGGAGGTGGCCACCTCTTCTTCCTGCCTCCCCGTCAGGAGGGGCCCGACCAGGGGCACACGGAGAGGCCACCACCAGGCTTCGAGCGCCTCTACACGCACATCAGCGCCCCAGGGCGCGGATGGACCATGGTGACGAACATCATCTTCATCTCCATCTCCATCGTTAAGTGCTCCATCACGTAACGCTGATGAAGATGACGTGGGTAGTGGTGTCTCCTTCTTTGACCGCTGCCGCTTGCGGCCCAACAGACCGCCGGTCTTGAGACCCAAAGTCCTGTCTTTGCCGCCGCCCGCGCCGCTGGGCCGCGGCAACAGAAGCTCGCGCTCCCGCCGCTCGTCGTCTTCGGTCACCTCCACAGTTTCCTCTGCGATGACCAGCGCCGGTGTACCGGCGTCTTGACGCCTGGTGTGGCTGCCCTGGTGCTGCATCTCTCTCCCTCCCCCCTTCTCTCTCTCCTTCTCTCGGCGAGAACTCAAGTGGACAAAAGACAGCAGTCGCGTGGGGGGACACAGGGACCTGACGGTGTTTGGGAAAAGGGAAATGAAAACGAAATGAAACGAAAATTCACCCGATTGGCTGACGATTCGCGCACTTGCCCATTGGCGAGTAGTCAGGACATGGCCGACCAACCACCGTATATTACTTTAACACAAGATAAGTGATGGCCGCACTTGGCAGCAAGATGAGGAGAGTGACTGCAACACTGCAGTCATTTGAATGGAAGGAATCTAAAGAAGAAGGTGACAAGATAGCTGGAAGCTTCTAAATGACGTGAGTAGGATCCCACGTGCAGCGCCAGCCCTTGTCCAGGGCGTTGAGCATGAGCATGTCATCGGGAGCGAGCTCAAAGTCAAAAACTTTGCTGTTCTCTTCCAGCTTCTCCCGCACAGCAGCCTTGGGGATGACCACCACGCTGTGCTGCATCGCCCATCGCAGCAGGATCTGAGCAGAGGTCTTCTTGTACTTCTCGGCGAGATCCATGATTCGCCTATCCTTGAGCAGCTCGCCCTTTCCGAATGAAGAGTAGGCCTCCATCTGAATATTGTTCTCTGTGCAGTACCTACAAAGAGAAGCTCAGTGACTTCGTGAGTGTCAACCGCCCAGCAGGGTGCCGTACTGCAATAGTTCGCGTTGATACAGGTACGGATGAAACTCTACTTGATTCACACTTGGCATGACCTGCGACACCAGGCCACATACACCCAAGGATCAGCATGCACGCGCCACTCGTTAGGGATTAGGGAGACACTGTACGTCAGCATAACTGGTCATTTCTTTCAGATGACGAATGGTGTAGTTGCTAACCCCAATTGCCTTTGCCTTGCCTGTGAATGTGAGGTTAGGGTAGACTGAAGTACGAAAGAACCGAAGGCAGGTGGCCTACCCGATTTGTAGATCTCCTCCATTGCCTTCCAGGTGCTCGCTCGAATCGTCCGAGCCTCTTCTCTGTCTTTAGCGTCCTTGGCCACTTCCTCCACTCCAGGCCAATGTACCATGTACAAGTCTAGATAGTCCAGCTTAAGGGCATCCAAGGCTCTGTATGTGTTTATGCTCAGCTTCATGAGCTGACTGCACATCCCATGGGAAGCAAAGTCAAGTGTACCTCTCGAACGCCTTCAGAGTTCTCTCCCGTCCGTGGTCATCGGGCCACAGCTTTGATGTGATGAACATTTCCTCACTGCACAACACCGACGAACGACGTGTGATTAGGTCATCGCAGACGTACACTGGCAGCTGGAGATGGGACAGCGAGAGACGAGAAATAAACCAGTCCTTACCGAGGAACAGGGCACGTCTTCAAGAAGGTACCAATCTCGCGTTCGTTGTCGTAATACTTAGCGGTGTCGATCATACGATACCCAAAGTCGTTTACCGCCCATTTCAGCACCTGAGCACCCACTCACACACACATACATGTGATGGGTAAGAGTCCTTGTTTCACGCTCTCTGATGAAGAAAGAAAAGTATGGGTCGCCCTTGTTGGCGCTGCAGAAGAGTAGAAGAACAAAAGGGCAGAGAAAGAATGAAAACGACACCCGACGTAAGAAAAGAACGAAAGCGATGGAAGGAGGAAGAAGGGCAACACTGACCAGAGGGCAAGGGAAGGGTCGAAGGTGAACCTACCTCAGAGATCTTGTGCTGGGTATAGATGCGGTACGTGCCCAGGCCGAGCAGAGGCATACGCGTTCCATTGTTCAAGATTACCCGCGCGTTCATAACAGGTGCCTTTAGTTTCTTTGTGTCTTTTTCTTTCTTCACTGAGCAGTGAGGCTACCACAGTAAAAAGGGAGGTGTTTAAGATCTTTGTGCCTGCAAGTGCTGCTCGTCTCTGCGCGCAGACCCGTGATGTGTTCCATCCTGCTTCTCGCCTGAATTCACCACGAATCCAGCAAGATATGAAAAGAATGTTTTGCGTTTTATTTGGCCAAAATTCTTCAAATAGCAATGCTGCTTCAAAAAATCTGTACGCTGCCTTCATGATATAACCCTTGACTGATCGTCAGGCGGCAAGTCACTGCATAGAACACGATGGTTTGTTTGGCTGAGGCCTGGTGGCTTGCTGCTTCTGCTTCGCCGAGAGCTGGGCCGCACGATCCAAAATGGGGAAGGCCATGAGGTAGTCATCATTCAAGTATGCCGGCGCTTGATGCACCAGCCGAAGAACAGGTGGTGCGTATTCGTCATCTGATGGAAGAGGCGACCGATACTCCTTGTACCTGAGCTGCACCTCTGATGTATCATCGGTGCTCTGCTCAATGCTCTTCAGATCGCCCCATAGGTCTTTACCACCTTGCAGCAGCTCGCGCTCTGAACTCCAACAAAAGAGAGCGCCGCCGGTCACAGGACCCTGGTGCGAGCTGAACTTAGATTGGTGTCTTCTATGTTGTGGGGAGATGGAGATGTACAAACGGATTGACCTCAACGATGTAGACATCTTGCATATCATTCACGAGCACAAAGTCAACGATGCACGCCTGATACTTGACGTAGTCCTTTACCTTTCGCCAATACTCGCTAATCTTGTGGACAATCAGCTCCTTCAGTGCAGAGGAATAAGAGAACAAGGTGAATTGGATGACTAACAGATTTTACACAATATGTCTGGAGGCAGTACTTCTTTGCCCATAAGTTCAGCGTAATAGTTGCCGTCGTTGTATTGGCTCAATGCGGTCAGCCTTCCAGCATATACAAAACCACTGTAAAAAGAGTCAGATAATCAGAATATGAGCTCACAAAGCGCTTTGTGAGCTGCACCGATATTCATTGGCCAGATCAATTCCATCGATCCAGTGGCGTAGCACGATCTTCATGGTCCATTCCTCTTCCTCATGTCCCAGTGCGCGCATCATGTCGGTGAAGGTTCTCTCACTCAATAACAAGCGTCAGATATTAGTTGGGACAAAGAGGAAGCAAGGTGAACCGTCTGCAAGGCTACCTGTTGACTAGAAGCCAGATGGCTTCTTTGGCGTTGGTTATGCGTAGAATCCTGCCCGCTGCCCGCTGGAGAGCGATTGTCTTTTCGTTGGGAGAAGCGACTTTGAATCCGCCGTACTTGTCGATCTCCTCCTTCAAGTATTCCACGATGTGTGGATGTCCTTCACTCAGACCGGCGTCCTTTGGACTTCGTGATGAAAGTCGGACGAAGAAACCTACATCAGCATCCGCACCTGATGGCGTTTCCCGATCACAACATACGCATCAGTTGCCAATCATCTCACTTGCACTAGCCCTACCCTGTGTGATCGTGAGCTTCATCTTGCGCATCTCCTCTTCAAGCTCTGCTTCAAGTTGCTCGAGTTGGAGCTCATCCTCCGGCGTAAGAACATCCTTGTGCCGAAGCTGCTGCTTTTGGTAGTAATGCACCAGCGCCCGAGCTCGCTCCTTGGACAAGTTCATGAAAGCCGTCGCAAAGGTGAAGTCCTTCAAGTCATCGTACCACCGTTCTGCAGCAACACAATTAATTTTTTTCATTTTTCATTTTCTCAAAATGGAAATATTTCAAAATCATTTCATATTTTGTCTTACGGAATTCTCATTTAGTATCTATTTTTCTTTTTTTGTTTGTTTTTTCTTTTTTTGTTTATTGCTATTATTTTGAACAGACATGCCTGGGTCAAAGAGGGACATGTAGTGCCACTTCTCGAAGGAGAACGACTGAAGGGTGAACGGGTTGGGCAGGTGGAGGCGCTCATCCTCAACTTCCATCTTCTTCTTCCACCGTCAGAGAGACTGAATTCTTTCCTCACAAACCGACGGTTTTTCATGTCCAGCCACGAACAAGATTCCTTGAACGTGATTCTCTTCACTTCGCTTGCTCATTCCTCATCACCCAACCATCACCAGCTTGGGGGATCAAGAAGGGACCAATATGGTATTGGTGCTTGGAATGGTGGTGGTTGCGTGGTGAATCCAATCCCCACCGCGGAACCGATTGTCTCTTTGCGTCTTGTTGTGGGGTGAACTGGATCTCAACCATCCATCCATGCGAGTGCGGCACTCACCTCAGGGAAAACCCGCGGGGTGGCGGGGCAGCAGTCACAAGTGAGCGACCTTGAGGGGTAATAAATGCTGCTGTCCGGCCGTTCCTCATCATCATCATCAACAACAACACTTGACAAACACTCACATCCACACACTGAACAAGAGTGCAAGAAGAGCGGCGTACACTGAAGAATGACTCTCTCGGATATCCTTCTCTGCATCTTGGCCATCATCTTGCCGCCCCTGCCTGTCTTCCTCAAGCGCGGATGCGGGGTTCACCTGCTGCTGAACGTGGTCTTGTGTATCGTGGGCCTGTGGATAGGCGGTACTGCCAAGCTTTGTTAATCTTAATGGAATAGCAGCACATTGTACTGACTCCTATTCCTCCTTCTCCAGGCGTCATTCACGCGATCTACGTGATCTGCTCCACGCCAGGGGAAGCGGTCTAACGAAGGGGCCTCTATAACCAATGTACAGATTCTGAATGAGATAAACTCTTTCATTGTTCACAGCACCATAGCATATACCTGTACATATTACTTCCTCATCATTCGCCACGTCTGGAAGAAGGCAAAGTCCGGCTTGACCATCGGTGGCTGTATGACTCCACCACTTTCGTCCTCGCTTCCTTCATAGTCTTCATCATCATCGTCTTCGTGGTCTTCGTCGTAGGCATACTGTGCGTATGACTCTTCGTTTTGCTTCTTCCAGTAGTACATGTCCAACTGTCGCTCGTCTTCACTTGAAAAATCAGAGTACCTGTCTGCTCGCAAGTATGAGCTATCAAGCCTTGCCAAAACTAAGAATCGGCTAAGTTACCTTCTTCTTGCTCGGAACTGGAACTCTCTTCGGGGTAGTCATTGTCGGGGTTGTTCTCATCTGTAGATCATCAAAATACATAATCAGCAAAGAGACAGTTGACTTGAACAAACACGTGAAAGTTGAAATATGCATCAGCCACGCAAAATCATTTGTATGTTCACCGGAGTGGAATGGCTCCATCCCTCTTCAGCGCTAAGTTGTCATCATCGCACAATGTGAAGCACGCGTAAGGTGGGCAGTAAGGGCCGTACCGTTAGAGTCCTCCGAATCATACTCATCCTCGCTCTCACCATATTCGTTTGCCGGATCAAGGTCCTCATCAAACGCCTCCATCTGAATCCTGTCGTATCAAGTGCCAGTCAGCTACAGCATCAAAAGGACTTGGTGTGTTGATACGTACACTCCATAATCCCTTTCGAGCTCACTTCGGCCAGCTGTGTCGTCAAAGTAGTAAAGGTCGTATTCGTATTCCTCGTCGTCATCTTCAAGCTTCTCCTTGCCCTTTAAGTCTGCAAGGTAGCTCTTGACCATCGGCGCATACTTGTTGAATACTTCCTCTTCGGCCAGTTGCTGCTCTCTCTTACGCTGATCTTCGCGGACCTGCTCGGCGGTCTTGGCCTTGGCGAGGTTGGGGGTGAATTTTTGATTGAATCCCGTTCTCCGCACTGATGGCAGCTTGCGTGGAGCCGAGGCCGTCGATTTGGGCTGTGAGAAAAGCACCCGAGGCTTACGTCCCTCCTGGGGAGCCTCCACGGCAACATCGAGGATCGTACCGGCCTGCGTGCGGTGTCTCTCCACGACTTTAATGCGTGCCGTTCGTGCTTGTTCCTACACAAGAAAAGGAATGAGATGCATGACCGAGCGTGTTGGTCATCACTGGCATAGAAGAGAGCCTTGCTGTACCGTCTTTTGCTGCACTGTGTGTTTGATCTTCTCTTCCTTGCTGATCTCCAACGTACGTCTTCGCTTTTGCTTGATGTCCTCGATTCTGTCCTATTGTGTATATCGTAAGACAAACACCCGCGAGAGGTAAGTGCCGCGCGAGAATGAGCTCACAAGTCCTCAGTGCTCACGGGATCACGAACGTACCAGAACAGTGCGCGTCTCATCGTCCTTCTTCGTTTTCGTAGTGTGCGCCAGCCGGAACAGGCGGCGCGTGGTCTGCCCAGTCGGTTCGGCCGCAGACGTGCCCTGCGGCGCGGTGGAGAGCGTGGCAAAAGCAGAGGAGAGCGCATCCACGTTTGCTTTCTTGCTGGGCCGCATCATCGCCACAACGACTACACGCAAGTCATATTCAGGTAATCCAATTAGCCCTTTTGAATCGCATCAAAAATCGAGATGAAATGTACCGAGCGAATCCAAAGGCTGTTCATTGCGCTTCCTCTTTACTCGGATGAAGGTGGGACCACGCGAGGACGGCACAGGTTCCGGCACCACTGGAGGAATGTTGTTTCCACCATCGGGCTGTTCCATCCTTGCACAAACGCGCAATCTTTCGTAGATAAAGAGAAATCGAAGAAATAGAAACGAAAAAGAAAGTTTGCTCCTTCGAAAAATTTAAGGTATGCTCCCCGTTCCCGCCAAAACTTGAAGGGCAAATTCGTTGATATTTCAAAGCTGGGCTATGATTTGCTGCACAGCGACCAGCCCAATTACGGGGAGATAGGCCGGCTATATTAAGACGGAGTTACCTGTGGCACACCAACGAGAGGGTCGTGTGTCAACTGAGCTTGCTGTCGCCTCTTTCGTAAACCTCTCTTCTTCCTTTGTCGCCTTCACGAACACGTAACACGCACCTGTAGGTCTAAACCTTACGGGTGTCGTACAGCGTTCCTCCTCTTTTTTTTAAGCAAAAATCCTTTCATCTTCCTGTTCATCTTGATCCGACTTGTGTCGGTGACTGTAGATATTACCTTTCGTACATAAAGAACGAAAGCGAAGTGTAGTTAGCTAAGAAGAGCGAAGAAAGCGAAGCTTAATAGGAACGATGATGAGCACGGACGACAGCGTTTTGTGCGTGGAGCGATTCCCCGGCCTCGACCGCGTGAAGATCCACGACGATGAGGAAGAAGAGGTCATCCTCGGTAAGGCCAAGGAGTGCCGGGGTGAGGGCGAGAAGGACGAGATGAAGAAACAACACCACCATCACAACCATCACCACCACCATCACGTACACTCCGCCGATGGTGACTTCATAGTCGACGAAGATGGGACCAAGATCGAGACCTTGATGGCCGACGTCGAGATCAGCCTCACCGACGAGGAGGTGCGCGAGAAGGCCGCCTTCGACGACTTCGTGAGGAAGATCGACAGGGAGATCCCCAAGACTGAGGTGCTACGCAGACGCAACGAGAAGAAGCAGGAGCGGAAAGAGCGGAAGGCGCGCAAGAGGCTACAGCGGGCTGCCGTGGGCTCCCCTGCTGTCGGGCGGGTGCTTACGGTGGTCCCCGCTCGGCCGCAGCGCCGCTTCCCGGTCCTACTCGTGTTGGATCTCGATGGTACCCTCGTCCACAGCGAGTTCCAACGGCGCACGTACCAGCAGCACGACTTCTCCCTCTTCAACGATGAGATCTTCGTCTACAAACGACCCTACCTGGATTACTTCGTCTCTACCATTCTCGAATGGTTCGACGTCGCCGTATGGACAGCTTCGGGTACGAAATGCGTTGTCTTGCAATCCTCTCTCGGGTCTTCGCGATTCTAATCGATCTATGTATCTCTCCTTTGAAATTTCCAATTCCATTCGTGTAGGCTGTGAGTACGCCGCTGAGATCGTGCGGCATGTATTCCCCGACCCCTCGAAGATATCCTTCCTCTTCTCAAGCGAGAGATGTACAAACAAGTATTGCCCCGCTACGGGCGAGGTACCTTACAGCCCCGTTGGTTCAAGATTGTCACATTTGTCTTTTTTTTTTCACAAATCCTGACATTTTGCATTCGTGTAGCGCATTGTAATTAAGGATATGAAGAAGGTCAAGCGAAGGGGCTACGACCTGAGGCGGGTGCTCATTGTGGACGATACGCCGTCGACCTGGCAAAGGAATTACGGCAATGCCATCCACATCGAGTCTTACTGGGGCAGTCGCATCGATGACCACCTGCTCCACCTCCTCACCTATCTCGAGTACCTCGGCCACGAGATGGACGTGCGCGCGGTGGACAAGAGGCGGTGGAGGAGCCAGGTCGTCGGCGCGACCCTCGCCATTCCGCCTCTCGCCACCAGGGAAGCGAACGACGACGAGGGCAAGTGCTGACCCAACGCTCTCTCTCCCTCTCCCGCACACCAGTGACGACGAAGAAGAAGATGAGTTGACTCCGTAGGCACGTGTCTGTGTGTGTGAGCTGGGAGGTCAGCTCCACATACACACACTCGCCTCTCTCTCCCCATCGCGGTCCGACGAACGACGTGGCTCGGCCCGATGTACAGAACTTAATTATTATAATTATTTGTGCAGATGTTAATGTACGTTCTCTTTGCTTTTAGACTGCAGCAATACAACCAACTCTTCCTCCCAACTACACTTGGCCCTGGTACTGGTAACGTGCCTGCCGTGTGAGTGTCAAGCAGGGAACCGCAGACGCTTTGTTGTGCCTCTCCAATGTTACCGCACCGCCAATCAAAAGTTCATTTAGTGGCCAAAGATGCTAGACGATCTACGACGCAAAGAGGTGGGCGAAGAGCTCCGCAGCCATGGGGGACACCTTTTGGGCCGTGGTGATGGGAGGCATGAAGTTGACCAGAGACTCCATCACCTGATATCGCAGCTTTCGGCCCTTCGATGCCTAGAGAATAATGATGGAGATCAAATGGTAAGCAAATGGCAGAAGACACTTATGAAAGAGAGCACCAAACCTTTTGGTCCACATCCTTCTTCTTGTTCTTCCGCAGCAGCGACCGTAGCTGCGCGAAGCTACGTCCCAAAGCGATAGGATCAGTCACGTTGGCCGTTCCGCTTTCAATCACCTCTGTAGTAGATCACAGTGAGTGACTGGTGACTTGAAGGAGTCAGAAAAGAGCGGTGGTACCTCGAAGCAGTTGGTGGTAGAAATCCGAGTCATCGAAGATCTCCTCGTCATACTCTTCCTGCTTCTTCTTACCGCCGCCTTCTTTCTTCTCAGTCTCACCATCTTGCTGGCGCTCTTCATCCTAAGGAAGGCTTTAATCTTGAACAGGCACTTGTAGCAAGGAATCCGATGATTGTAGAGTACCTTGTTCCTGTAAAGTGCCGCTCCGAACGTTTTAGCAGCTGATCGCTTCAATTGTGTACGCTTCAGAAGTCGCGGTCGATCGGACAGGGTCTGTGAGATCTGATTGAGCACAGTACGGTTTATAGCCTTCAGCTCCTTCTGCATGATGCCCTGAGATAGCATCGTTTTTCTATTCCATCTGTCGACCACTTCATCGGCCTTCTTCCACAGCTCATCCTGCACGATTATGAGCGTGAGGACCTTTAACCGGCAAGAGGAAGAAGGAGAATGGAGTACCTCAACATCTCGGAATTCTTCCCACATAGAAGTGATACTCGATGTACCATCTTCGTCGTCCTCAGGCTTCTCAGTGCGGTCTCTGCCTGCGATAGCCTCAAGAACCGGAACAAAGGAATCATTTTGTGCCAAGAGGGCCTTCTTCGCGGTGAAGAGGCCATCGAACAGCGAAGTTAGCGATGAAGTGGCCTCCTCGAAGGTTGCCTTAAGCTTTTGGCTCTTGTCATTCTGAAGCACCGAGATAACGTGAGACAATCAATTCAGTTGTAGGTAACAAACAAGTCGTGACGCACTTCAGCGATCTCATTCTTCGTTTCATCCTCTTGGACCTCTGTCTGCTCCTCTTGTTCAGTCTTTTGTTTCTTGGTCTTTCGTCCGCTCTTTTCACTCAGGCCAGCGAGGGGAGTGAGGAACAGAGCATGAGCCTCAGGGTGAGGAAACCTGGTTGGTACAAAACACAAGTGAGTCGAGGCGAGGAGATGTTCGGGAACAAGGGTCCTCAATACCTGTTGGCCAGATTGAGCAACTGCTGAAGTGAGATCCGCAGCTCCATAAAGTTGTTCCACAGCAGCTTTTGGTTCTTGGTGTGAATGGCCTTCTCGAGCTCTCTCCGATTGTCCGATCTAGACATTGAAATGGGGTTAAAGACATGGTGACCATAACTCTCAAGTATTGAGGGACTTACTTGATGGAGGTGACCGCAGCCTTCTCTTCTTCCTTCAGTTTTCGCAGCTCTTTCTCTAGCTTGTCTTGATCCTCCCCGTCTACATCACCTAGCATGCTCATATCGGCGCCTTCCTCTTCATTTTCACCCTGCCCATCTTCGTCCTCAGACTCATCTTCGTATCCATTAGGCGTATCATACTCGACTTCCTCTTCATCATCGTCCTCTTCCGCTCGTTTCCGCTTGTTAGGTGAAGTGAGACCCTTCTGTCTGATAATGATTTCGTCTCCCTCTCCAAACGCAATCTCCTCCTCACTGGACTCGTCTTCATCGTCGTCGTCTTCATCATCCTGATCCGCAGCCTCATTTTCATCCCCGTTCTCTTCTTCATCCTCATCCATTCCATCGGCTTCATCATCCTCCTCGTCATCCATGAAGGATCTACGTGCTCCGCTGCTGCCGACCTTCTCCTTTGGTACCGCACCGTCCGTCGAGATGTCCTCACCATCATCCTCTTCCTCAGACTCTTCTAGCTCCCATCCCTCCTCTTCAAGATCCTTGCGCGACACCTGCGTTCGTACAAATAAGTAGAATCCGTCAATAATTAAAAATATAAAATAAAATATTAAAAAAAGGAAAAGAACGAAAAGAACCGTACCTTGCTGCCATGGTACCGGACACCCATGGAAAGGTCTGACGCTCGCAAGGGCAAGGCCTCCTTCACATTCTTCCGAATCACCTTGCCTGCACAATCAACAAAAGTTGATTGTATTCGTTTTCCATCATTCATCCGCGATTCACATGATTTTCCGGAAGTGGTAAATGATTCTAATGATAAATGTATAAATGTATAAATAAATAGAAAATAGGTTATACCTTTGGAGGCGCTCTCGGCATGGAACTCCTCGTGGAAGGGCATCACGGCGGCACCGCCACCGATGACGTCCTCCGCGGCCTCCACATTGCGAGGCCGCGGATTGAGGTACTCCTCGAGCATCTCCTCAAGGGAGGATTTCTTTTGGGCGCTACCATCACTGCTGCTCATCTCTAGGTCCTCTTTTTGGGTGATGAACTAACGATTCTCGCAAATCAGATCCGATGTTGAGATGAGAATTTTGTTTCGAATATTCAGAATTCTTTCCGAAATTCAACTCCATTTCATGTCGACATTAGGAATTTTAGACACGAAAGATGACGTCAGCAGCGGAGAAAAGCCGAACAGATTTTTCTCATCTTCCGGAGCGGTGCGTCCATCCCGTTCGCTTTCCCAACACCGTCAAGGCACTACACTGCACCATGTCCGTCGCCACCACTCCATCGGATCTCTATCCTGTCGTAGCCAAGTTCCTCGACGCCAATGGCAAGAAGAAGAGCGCCAAGACACTCAGGAAGGAGGCCAATCTGGTACCAAAAGATTTTCCATTTCGAGATTTTACTGCACACGGGCTCATCTGACGATTTTCTCCATGAAATGTAGAAGGCCGACACAGCTGATGTGCCTGACTTGATGGAAATCTACAAGTCCTTCCTTGAGAGCAAGAGGTACTTTCGAATTAAAATCAATTTGCAAATTTTGTTTGTCAAACGATTTTCTTTCAAATTTTTACATTTAATTCGTTTTTTAAAATTCTGACGTATTGCGAATGAAATTCTCAGTTCTTTTTCTCATTCCGATTATAAATAATGCAGGGGAACCGACAAGAGCCAGCCCGCCGGCGACAGCAAGAAGAGGAAGAGGACTGATGAAGAGGAGGACGAGAAGAAGGAGAAAAAGGAGGAGACCAAGAACAAGAAGGCCAAGAAGCAGGAGTCGGAGGATGAGGACTCCTCGGACAGCTCCTCCTCTGAGGAGTCGGAGGAAGACAAGAAGGAGTCGAAGAAGAAGGAGGGAGCCAAGTCAGACTCTGATGAAGAGTCGAGCTCGTCTTCCGAGGATGAGGAGTCTTCGTCGGAGGATGAGGAGTCCAGCTCATCGTCAGAATCCTCTGATGACGAGGAGGAAGAAGCCAAGAAGAAGCCCGAGAACAAGAAAAAGGAGGAGGACGCTAAGAAGACCAAGGAGGAATCGGACTCAGATTCTGATGAAGAGTCGAGCTCGTCTTCGGAGGATGAGGAAGAGTCTTCGGAGGAGTCCAGCTCATCAGAGTCATCTGATGATGAGGATGAAAAGAAAGAAACCAAGAAAAAGGAAACCAAGAAGGAAGAAACCAAGAAGGAGAGCAACGACAAAATGGAGGTGGAGACGTCTGCCCACGCCAATGGCACTCCCAACGGCAAGAAGGGCAAGAAAGATAACATCCCCTTCAAGCGTATCCGTGAAGAGGATGTCCAAGTCGATCCCAAGTTGTCTGACAACTCGTTCTTCTCAAAGGTGCGTTGCCACTCTCGTTACACCTTACTCTTGTTATCATTGATCTGACCTGGTCCATTGCAGTCTGATGATTGGGGCGCGAAGGCCAACTCCGTCCTGAGCACGGTCCGCGGCAAGGGATTCAGGCACGAGAAGACCAAGAAGAAGAGGGGCACATACAGGGGTACTTTACTCTTCTGCACTTGTCTGTCTTTTATCGTTTCTGTGCTAACGGTACCTTCTTTTAGGAGGTCGTCTCGATGACTCTAAGGTCTCCAGCATCAAGTTTGAGGACTAGGAAATCCACTTCATTGCAGCGGGGTTGTTGGACTCGTCTGCCAGGCATCTGCCCCGAGTCCCTTCTCGTTCTTCGTAACATGGCTCTTTATCTCGTTCGTGGCCCTTTTATTTATGACTCGTGTGGCTCCTGGCGTTCTTGAGCCTCAATAAACCACAGCAGTACAGTTTTGGCACCACGACGCCATAGCAGTTACATGGACATTGCTCTTCCGTTGATCAGAGATTGTTGGTGACGAAGCTGCTAAGCAACTTGTAGAGGTGCCGGCGCGCGTTGCCCGTGTTGATGGAGTGATCAGCTAGCGCAAGTCCAGGAAACGCAGAACATCATCCACACCACAAGAATGAGAAATACCAACGCAATGAATGAAGAGGGAGTGGAAAAGAGTACAGTTGGTGTAATACATCTGCTCAAAGTCAATGCCGGCTTGCACAAGCACCTTGCTGAGCTCGGCAGCATTTTGGAGGTGGACATTGTCATCGGCTGTACGGGCGGACGACGGAATGAGCACAAAAGGATGAATGCTTTTAGAAAGTAGCTTACCGGTGCCGTGGGCCAGAAGGTACTTCAACCGCAAGAAGCCGTTCACTCGGTTCAGCACGGAGCTATTGGTATAGCCACTTGGGTTAAGCTCCGGCGTTCGCATGTACCGCTCTGCAGATCGATGGGTTAGAAACAAAGGACAGCAACTGGAGGTTTGACCTACCTGTATAGACAGAGTCATAGAAGCGCCAATCGGTGACGGGAGCGACCGACATGGTGAGCTTCAGCACTCCTTCGGCCTCGGGTGCGCTTCCCACGAAGCCCCCAAGGTAGCCGCCATAAGACTGGTGCGCCAAAGTAAGTTCCAAGACATGGATGTTCTACTGTAAGGGAGGCGATGGTACCCATCCCCATAGTCCAATGCGTGAAGAGTCAACAAAAGGCAGGCTACCAAAGTATTTTGCCGCGGCAAGCTGATCCTGAGTCTCGTACGTGCCCAAATTGACTAAGAGACAATCCTTGCCATTAGCGGATAAGACGAAGACAATGGAGGGTGCAGCAGTAGTACGGTAGACCACATGTCGCCAGTTTTCGCCCTTCGCGGCAGTACCCCGGCCATCGGCCTGCCCTACGATGTATCCCTTACAAAACACAGATCGTCAATGTGCTCCTCAGTACTGAGTGGATCGATCAATTTACCTGAGCAGCCATGAAGACGTCAAATGACTTTTGTCCGCCGAAGGGATAGGCTTTCGACACCTCTTGCGAGTTAGGACCGCCGTACCTGTTCGCGCCGGTTAGCGACTAGATATCAAGAATGCTACTTAGTAAGAAGACTGCGTACACGCGCATGAGAACAGGGTATTTCTTGTTCTTATTGAAGTTGGGTGGATAGAGCAGCGATGCAGCCATCTGTTGCCCCGCCGCATTGGAGATAGTCAAGAACTCATTTGTGGGTAGCTTTAATCCCGACATCTATGGACATCACCAAGGAAGGTCTGAGCATTGTTGTAACATAAGCAAAAAAGAGGCACCTTATCATAGAGCGCTTTGTTGTTGACCAGCTCGACATTCAGTCCTAGTGTAAGAAGATAGGTAAGGAGGGCGCGAAACAAAAAAGCGGTGCTGTCTTACCTTGATTCTGGAAGCTGCGAAGGTGAACGGTAGGCACCTACACAGAAAAAATGACCCGTTAAGCTTCTGCAATTACGATACGGACAGGATGGGCGTACGTCCAACAAGCTGCCCTTGCCACCAAAGTTGAGAGTGTAGAAGCTGCTGCAAGCACTGCAAAACTGGTTTAGGCCACTCGAAACATAAAGCGCCTGCCCACCAGAACAAACTCGATAAGGCTGTACCTAAAGGTACCGGACCACCAGCCCTCAGAGGGGCTTATCTTCGTCTTTGTGGCTCCCGTGGTGTCATCAATGCTCTGAGTGTAAATGTGTCTCTCCTGCGGGCTGACTTCGGCGCTTGTATACACCCTGCAGTGATCAAGTCTGAGTATCGGACAAGCACCTTTCTTTTGTGCATGTTCAGGTGCGTATACAAAGTACGACTAGAGGGAAGCCACTGATTGATGTGGGTAACTTCCCAAGTGGCGCTGTTCGTCGGATCAGATAGGAACCTCACAAACGCGCCGCTGGAGAAGTTATAGAGGGCCACCTTCACAAAGAGAAGACAAGCAAAGGTGAATTAAGTGGGCGAAGGTGCAGTGGGAGGGATGGGACTCTACTTGAGGGAAAGACTGATTGTTGGCAATGAGGTCAACAAAGTACTGGATGGTGCCATCGACCTCCTTCAGGAAAGTGAGCTCAAATGTCTGTAGCGAAATGGGTAAGATGAAAAGTGAAGAAGGTCAAGCATCTCATTGAACGTACCGTCTCGATCCAGGCATTCGATACTTTGGTGAAAAGCACGCGAGAGCTGCCATCGTTTATGTTGAAGATTACTGTTTGCTCCTCCTAGTTCCCAGTTAATCGAATGAGCTATCAGAACTGAACACATCGGGCCAAAGATTGCGCACGGTTTGCAGACGGTTGAGACGCCGCACAGCCAGATGTGCGGCATCAATCCACCAAACTCCAGTAGCGTACTCGTACTTGCCTTGATCAGTCCAATCCAGAGCTGTAGTGGTTTGGTTGGCCAGGTTGTAGACCTCCACACTTACTTGAGGATTAGGAAAGCCAGGCTATTTTCATCGATGAGATCATTATCATAAACGAATAACAGGCTGTTGGCAAGAGTACCTTGGGATAGGCCAGGTTGTCGATGGTGGGGTAAGCAGAACCACCATACACCGGCATAAAGAATTGAGGAACCGCTGTTTCATTGAACTTGAAGAAGGCCAGGTGAGTGCCATCAGGCGACCACCACATTGCTGACAAGCCATTAACGCATCAGTAAGATAGACGCACACCTTACAGAGACGTTTCGGCACGCACCTGACATCTCTGAAAACACTTCTTCCTCATAAACCCAAGACTGAACTCCATTGACGATACTGATTCCATCTTCAGCCAATAGTTTAGTCTGTGTTTTCGCACAGTATTGCAGAGAAGGAAATACCAGACTGTCGACTTGGTGTTCCGTCTGTGGTCACCGGAACGATTGTTGTGGTGATGACGTTCCTTAAGAAGATATTGTTGTCACGCACAAATGCCTAGGCATAGGGGAGAGTTGATGAGCATGGATTGGCGGTGCGCAGCGAGCAGGAAAAGTAAGTACAATGTAGTCGTCGGAAGGAGACCAAACGGGATTCATCAGCTTCATATGCTGATCATCTAAGGCAACTGCTGTTTTGGTGGCCACAGTATAAATGAAGAAGTTGGCAAAGTAGGAGTGCCGCCACCTGCGCAGGACACAGTTAATACAAGGTGAAGAAATACGGCCACGCTCGGTGGAATGAACCTCATCGTTTGATTAGCAGCAATTACGATGTGACTGCCTGCAGGCGAAATGTAGTAGGATCCCAGAGACGTGTTCCACTGACTGTTGTCTGCAATGAATGCGCTCTTGTTAAATAGCACTACCTGCTCGCTGACGTCGGGGAACGCTTTAGTAGCGTTACTCACGCCTTGTTTCAGGATATTCCCGTTCTTATCTGCATGGCACGATAAGAGAACGAATTCAAGTCACTCCTCAACTGGGAGTGGATGAGTGCCTTGATAGACGAACGAAGCCGACGCAGCAGGACACCACCAGGACAGAGACAGACCGGCTGTGGACGTAGAGAAGATATCATCGAAGCTGAACGCTGGTCTGTTATCACCACTGCAGAGCCCGAAACGTTAGGGATCAAACTGAACCACATCTCAAGCGAGGAATGTCGTACGAGTGCGATTCTTCCTCCTTGAGCGCCACTGCCACACATTCGCGCAGCACACATCCCAAGTTAGTACCATTTATTTTCATTTTTCATTTATTTATATTTCCTAATAAAATTATGAAAAAATAGAGTAAGTATTTGTCATTATATTCCAATATTAAAATATTTAAAATATCAAAGAGTCGCTTTTTTGACATTTTAAATATTTTAATATTAGACTGGGAATCGTACGGGGGAGAACAATGGCCAAGATGAGGCCACCGACGAGGGCGACAGAGCCGAGCACCAGCAGTGCCAACACCTTGGGGCGCCTGTACCACGGCAGGTCCTCGATGTCGATGATGTCCGGCAGGTCGTCGCGCACCTCACCACTGTCGGTGCTGTCAGTCAGGGTCGTGTAGGTCCGGTGCCGCGGCAAGAGGGACGCCATGATGCACCTGCACGCCTCAAGCAACGCAGTACTGCCGGGTATGAGAAGACGAACACGAAAAGTCGTTGTGGATGTTTGGGCGATTTCAAACGCGTTTCGAAATTAACAATTTGAAATCTTTCAAAAGCGTTTCGAAATCAAAACGTGCACGAAATATTTAAAGTATGCGCGGCAAGAAATCGTTCGAATTTATTTCACCCAAGGATGGAGGACACCACGTCGGATGAAATCAATAGCTTGGCAGCTGAATTAAAAGATGTCCAAGATGAGGTGCGAGGATACTCACTGATCGTAATTTGGTGACAGAATATTCATTTCACAATAATTGTGCAGGACCTGTCCCTCCCGCTGCTCAGCCTGCCCTCACAACGCGAGGTACTTATGATCAGAAAACATAAATAAAAATAAAAACATAAATAATATTAAAACTCTGAGCTTACCCGTCGCTCCAGCAGTGGGAAACAGAGCAAATATTGCAGGAGATCCGCGAGAGGGAAAGGGACATTGCACGCATAGAGGCCCAGCTGGGCGCGCTGCAGGAAAGCGAGCCGACTCACCATCGGGCGTACGCTCCACCCTCGTATGCAGCATTAGTGCGTACAGCCGCTGATCACTTGAACCATTCAGACGGAAGCGAAAACGAACGGCTGTGACGACAACTGGAGCTGATCAGCGGCTGCCAAGTCCATCAGAAGATGAGTTGAACAAGGGGGAGGTCTTGGAAGAATGCCTCAAGCTAACGGCAGCTGTTATGGGCATAACTTTCTCTCATGTTAGTTCGTCCTTGTTGCCTGACCCTAATGGCCGTGCGTACCCCTCGAACAACCATCGTGTTTTGTTTTATTGACGTGGACATTCTCCAGTCATCATTAAGCAGTACGATTTACGTGGCAAGGCTGGCACAACGATACCATTCATGCTCCTTCTCCATGTGCAGGTAATAGTCGGTGTTGGCTCTTTGAGGCATAGGATATGATAGGCTGATTACTACAATTATCAGGAAGCAGTACGCGGTGAGGGAGAACTCATTGGGCATGAGACAGTAATACGAGCTAAAGCAAGGCTGCCCTGTGCTTATGCTGATCAGCTTCGACCACTCGTCAAAATGTATGCTGCGTTGCACGAACGATGCGCTTCGTTTGGATCTTGCCTAACCATAATTTACTTTTCCTCTCGAATTGGCTAGGCTTGAAGATACCATGGGAGTCCAGCTGTTTCTGACTCGATTGGCAGAATTTGCTGAGCTGGCCGAGGCACGGGAGTCCCTGTGGTCGGACATAAAACAGAAGTATTCAACGTTTGTGACTCTCCCTAAGGGCTCGACGTCAACATATCTACGATTCACACCTCTCAGGTACGTCTAGCGTCTGGACGATACATCTACCCTCAGTATGGCACTGACGGCCATGACGCTTTTGCATAGGGATACGCCCAAGTTGCAATTTATATTTATGTGGGACATCACGTTCACAGGTACTGCTTCCATATTATGTTTGATCACGGTCTTCGCTGCTACTAAAGCCTTGTCTCTTTGCTTTGCGTAGACGACCTTTCTATTCGTCAGATCATCGACCTTATGCTGAATTGCCCATGCGCATGTGCGTCGGAGACTCGGGTAGAAGTGTTTACACGGTATTGTACGCTAACTTTCGTCCTGATGCAGTACCCGATGGCCTTGTCTGGTTGAAGGACACGTCTAAGCATTTTCGGACCTTAGCGGCCAGAAAGGGAGTGCAAGACGCACTCGAAACGATGATGGATATGGCTACACGCTGAGATAACAACTGTACAAATATGGCCATTGATTGTAAAGTAGGTATTCTGCCAGCAGCAAGACCAGCTTTATTTGGCTGATGATAACACGACACGAATGTATCCCAATTCATGGTTGGATGCAATTACCCCACACAAAAGTTAGCCATTTGGTGTGGTTGGCGAGAAACACAGGGACGGTTCAAAGATTTCGAACACGGAACCAAAAAGAATCGACAACTGCAGGATTTGAACCTGCGCGGGGAGACCCTAGTAGATTTCAAGTCTACCGCCTTAACCACTCGGCCAAGTTGTCCTCTACCCTCGTATTGCAAAATAATGATATTCCACCCACATTGACCACTAGTGCGGCTGCCCAATGTGCCTTTGTGGGTAAATCTGTTGGGCCAACCAATTTCGGGAAGATTGATGTATGAAATTTTATTCACGATGCACTTCGTGTAAAGCCCACACATCCATTTTGGGTTTCCATCTACTTGCGCCGAGCCTCGAACTGGATGACTAAGACCCAAAGGAATGGTAAGAATGATGAGGAATTTACCGTTACCGGACTGGGATTTTACGTACTTCTCTTGGTGCGCTTCTTATAGACAATCCTGTACCCGCATTCTCTGCACCGAATAGGTTCCTTAGGCTTGATGTCGGTCTCTGACGCGCACGCTGCGAATGTGATTCAAATTAAGATCCTAATTTTTCCATAGATCGGCCCCACTTTCCCGTTCAAGAGGGCGCGTCCTAGAGTGCAGGGAACGTACAACCACAGATGTAGATCATTTTTATGGAATGTGCGGCTGATGTGTGATGCGCTTGCCTCCAAGACAAAATCTCCCTCTGTAAATTGCTTCTCGGTGGTCTTTTGTTACCTCCGCCCAGGAAAATGCAACGAGAAAAACTGTTTTTCTTTGATGACGTGTACTACATTCTTAAGAACTTAAAGTGAAGATATTCCGTTCCCTTCCCTCTTGGTGTGTTGTTGGGTCTTCACAACACCCGGAGAGCCTGGACCGGGACACAAATCACAAAGAAGACCCCATCAAGACGGAGAAGAGGGGATGGCCGAGCAGGAACGAAGGGGCTTCCTGCTGACGGCTGGCGGGGGTAGCATAAATCACCCATTCGAGGTGAATCCCACTGATCCCCGAGATGGTATGGCAGATCGGCTGCCCCTCCTGCACGAAGCCGATGGCGACGACCAGGGTGATGAGGAGCGTGGCGCAAGCGGTGGTTTTGATTCGGCTTCATCTTCTTCATCTTCATCTTGGTTTTCAACGTGGGATGAAAATGAGCGCGTGGCACAGCGGCGTAGGCGATGGCGCAGATGTGCGTTCTTCGGGGTGGGTGTGATCTTCCTGACGGCCTTCTTCGTCCTTCTTCTGCTTCTCTTCTTCGATGTCCTACACGTGGGCTCCAGTGACGGCGGCTCTCGCCCCAATCCCTTCGCCCCACGGTACCCTCTTTTTGCTTTTCTTATGACACTTTTCATAAATTCCTAAATATTTATTTATTCATTAAAAACAAATAAAATAAATAAATATTTATTTGTTTTAATATCCCAAAAGAGAGAAATTAAGAAATTTAATACATGTGGCAGCCGTGCTGGCTATTGGCTGATGACACAAATACAACACAGGGGTCGGTTCTTCCAGCTGTCTGATGTGCATCTGGACCTTGAGTACAAGCCCAACCGCAATCGTACCACATTTTGTCGCGACCCTACACGTACGAACGTTCAACCCTTGACCAAAGAGCTCGTGGCCTATGAATCAACACACTCACTCTCCTGCAATGGATTGCGTCTCTACAACAGAACAAAAGTTGAAGTTCGCGTCTCCATTGAGGCCAATGGATGCATCGGGTTCACCAGTTTATGGTCAATACGGTTGTGATAGTCCTGTGGAACTGGTCAAGAGCACGTATGATCCTTTGGCTTCTAGTCGTGACATTGCGTGCACTCAATCATATTTAATTTCCTGCAGGTTGGATTATATGTCTTCTATTGATTCTCGACCGGACTTCATTCTGGTGTACGTACGATTTGGTAGATGGCCGTCTCACATGTATTGCTGACGTCAAGTACACAGTACGGGTGATTTGCCAGCACACGAACTCTCAAGTGCGGACTTGCACAATCGAACAATCACTCAATTTACTCTGATGCTACGCGAAGTTTTCCCCAGTACTCTGGTGATTCCGTTGTTGGGTAAGTCCATCTTTGAGGCGTAACGAACTGAATTAACCGTCGTGAGGTAGGCAATAATGACGTATACCCCGACTATTGCGCTCCTTATGGTTCCAGTGCATGGCTCGATTACCTGGCACAGCTCTGGTCTCCCTGGCTGGGTGGTATGTTACATGTGTTCATGACTCGTATCAACGGATGCTGACAAGATGTCGATAATGGCGGACAGAGGAGCAGCGAGCCACCTTCGCCAGCGGTGGATACTACAGCACCAAAATTCCTGCTTCCACAAACCTACGAATCGTCGCTCTAAACACACTCATCTACTCCATCGACTACAATCCTACCAATAACACGAATGCTTCAGGTATGCACTTTCCCGATCAAGGATGTTAGTCTTTGTATCAGAACTAATAGCTCACTGTGGTACAGTCAGGCACGATTTGTGCAATTCAAATCCGCCAGCAGACCCCAATGGTCAGTTCGCATGGTTAAAGAATGAACTCATCAAGGCCAGACAACAAAGAGAGAAGGTACAATTTTTAGCCCATATGTTTATCCTCAACCGTAGACTGATGTGGAGGTGGCCCTCGGTTAGATTATCATTGCAGGACACATTCCTTATGGGGTGAATGAATTCGATGGTTCGATCACCTGGTGTCCATCTTACGTTCAATCTTATTTAGATGTCATTAGTCCCGTACGCTCGCCTGTCTATTTAGCGTTATCTTGCCATCAGCTAATGCTTTACGTTACTGTAGTTCACGGGAGATGTAATCATCAATCAAGTCTTTGCTCACTACCATCTGGACGAATTCCGCCTTCTTCTTGCTCCGCAGACCGCGGAAAGTGGCGACGGAGCGACAAGCCAAGCCCAGAAGGCCATTTCTAGCGTTATGCTTCATCCATCAATCTCTCCACAGTGCGTACACTCTCTGATTAACCGACAAACGTGTGTGCAACGGGTACTAAACCATTTTCAACTGGCAGACACGAGAACAATCCAAGCTTTAGGTACTATCAGTACTTCCGCGAAAATGGATCGTTGTACGATTATGCCCACTTCTACCTCGATCTGGCCATGGCTGAGGTGCTGTCTACTCCGCGATGGGCCCTTGAATACACTTTCCAGAGTACATACTCGGTATGAACCAACTCCTTCGCTTGCGTCTCTTGAGTTGCTCTGTGCCCTCATCCTCATCTGCATGTGCAGGTGTCCGCTGTGAACACCACTGCATTTGAGTTCATCTGGAAGACACTTTCGGGTGGTTTCACATCAAACTTTGCACGCTACGTCAGCTACAAGACAGCACTCTACATATCCAAATTGTTCCCAAATCTATGTGCCATAACAAGCACAACCACAAGCGAGTACCAGCAGTGCCTCCTCCAATACAACGTCGTTACAGCTCAGCACACAGAATTGTAAGTCTAATGAATCTTCAAACATGCTCCACTCTAAACAGAGCTGTTCCATCAAACAAATAACTCGAAGTTAGCAAATGCAGTTGTGGCGCACTATGGTTTTGTAACTAACCTGAAGATGCATGTGCATCATCCGCCATGTTGGTTTTCCCCTCCGCAAGTTCTTGCACAAATTTTGAACACAAACGAAAGAATTTCTATTTCACAAATTTCAACTCACATGTAAGACTTTCGATTTTACGAAAATTTTTGAAACAAACAAACGACGAGTATAAGATGCAGAGCACCGCAGGGACGAGGGGTCTGGGACTCTACAACCCACTGCCACGTCTTACTCTACGTCGAACCCAGCTGCTCGCCCGGCCAGGATGGACGACCGCCAGCGGGGCAGCCAAGACCACCATCCTGTGGCCGCCCGCCCAAGGCGGCCGCGCTGCACTGTCCTCTGGCAGGACCCCTGCGCGCGGTGCCGCCCTCAGGACCACCGTGCGCGGCGCCCTGGCGGCTCCCCTGCGCCATATGCCAGCGTTGGGCGTTGGTCCCCTACGTAGTATGCCACTGCGGCGCGGTCTTGCTGTGCCCACCACTATGGTATTCGTAAACCCATAATAAATAATAAATAATAAATATGTAAATAATAAATATTTAATGATGTTTATTTACGAAATAAGAACGATCGCAGCTAAAATACAATAAATAAAATAAACACATAGATTAAAATAGAACTAAATGCTCTTTGCTTATAGTTATTTAGAGAATTTCCAAGAAATAGTACAAATTCTGAAGAAGCACTCTGACTCCTCTCTCTTCTCAGCAGGGAAGCAAGGACGAAGGTCTGCGCAGAGTGTTGAATGAGGACCAGGCGGCTCTGCTGCAGCAGGAGATTCAGCTGTTGGACGATGTCCACGTTCTGCTCCAAAAGGCACAAATGTCCATTCCTCACTTCATCGTGATCAGGAATGTCCCAAGATGGAGATGACTGATGAATCTACTGGGTTCCTTGTGATGCAGGTGGGCGCGACGCAAGAGGACTTGGATTTGTTGAAACAAACGCGAGAGCAGCTCAACGAGCTCTTCTTGCTGGTTGTGGTGGGTGAGTTCAATGCTGGCAAATCCGCCTTCCTCAATGCCCTCCTCGGCAAGAAGCACCTGAAGGAAGGAGGTACGTTCTGCAAGTGCCTGCCTACATTCCACAACAGGCATCTGACTTCCACACCCAGTGATTCCTACCACAAGCAAGATCACGTCGATTCGGTACGGGGAGACTCCCTCCTCGCTGATGCCCACTGATGAACCCGATCGTGAAGTGATCTATTTGCCTGTCGACTGGCTTAAGGTAATGCATACCTAGCTCTCGATCTCCTGTGCTCGCTTATCTTATCCGTCCACAGGATCTCAATATGGTCGACACACCAGGCACCAATGCTATTCTCAAGTATCACCAGCAGATCACTGAGCATTTTGTCCCTCGTAGTGATATGGTTCGATACCTCGTATCTGTCCGAAATACCGTAGTTGCCTCATTGCGAAATCTACACTAGGTGCTCTTTGTGACCAGCGCCGATCGAGCTCTTAGTGAGAGCGAGCACCAGTTCCTTGAGCGCATCCGTCAGTGGAAGAAAAAAGGTTAGCCTTTCCTGGCATACCTTAGGATATTCAACGAGACAGGCAATTAACGTGCAACAAATACGTACAGTGATGGTTGTGCTGCAGAAAGTAGATTTGTTGGAGGACGAAACTCAGCTTGAAGAAATTCGCAACTTTGTGTCCAAAGGCATCAATCAGCTACTTGGCATTCAACCCAAGTACAATCAACTGTTAAGTTTAATGAGAGCTTGACAAGCAGCTCATCCATTTTCCGATGCAGAATCTTCCCTGTTTCAGCTAAGCTGGCCTTGAAAGCCAAGCAGCTACTGGCCAAGGAAGGTGCATCTGCGGAGGTAGCTCATTTCCTCTTGCTATCTTCACTGTTGTATATAACTGAGGTGGACTAGGAACGTGCCGAGGCTGCGGCGCTGTGGGAGAAGTCGCGATGGGCTGACCTGGAGACTTATATTCTCAAGACTTTGGACGCCGGCCATAGATCTAAGCTCAAGCTCAAGAATCCGCTCGGCATTGCGCAGAATCTTCTGAAGAAATACAAAGGTGATATTGCTTTCTAGTCAACGCTCGTTATCTGACTGATTTCTACGATTTCAGATCTCAATGAAAGTCGGATACAGGTGCTGGCCAAGGACGTCGGAAGCATCCATAATATCGAGGAACAACTAGAAGAGTTCAACAACGTATGTTGATGATTACTACTAACCAATGTTGTGGATCTGAAACTGATATGTTCGTTACTTGAAGGAAATGAAAAGGGGATATGAATTCCAGCAGGATCGAGTCGATAATGTTCTTCTCGAACTTGCCGACCGAGGCGACGCCTTCTTCGATGATAAGCTATCAATCACCAACGTACGTCCAGAACTAAACTCCGTATTGCAGTACGTTGAACGGATTGTGCTTGCAGATCTTCCATCTCTTCAGTGCGGAGAAGGTACGTGGTGAGTTTGAACGCACAGTCATTAGCGACACTGCTTTGCAGATCGAACGGTAGCTTTCACCCAAGACGAACTGATTGCCCATTAGAGTATTCATAGCCTTACTTGTAACAGACACGTGAGCGGTCTGATCGATTGGACTATTGAAAGGAACAGCAAGCAGTGGCGCCGTGTTATTGACTACGCTATCGAGCGTGCTTCCAATCACATGCAGGTAAACCACTACATGCTGCTCCCTAGGCTGTGGTTTGAGTCTTACGTTCTCTCCTAACCGCAGAGCCAGGGCTTGATTGGCAAAGTTGAGTCCGAGTTCGAGTACAATCGTACCAAATTACTTGAGTCTATGGGCAAGGAGGTTCAGAATGTCATATCTACCTACGATAAAACCGAAGAGGCTCGCCAGCTTGCGAATGAGGTGAATCCACCTTCCTTTGCTGAGGCGCATGACATGCTGACCTGTCCATCAGGTGCAAACGGCAATATACTCCACAGCGGCCATCGAGATGACTGCGGTGGGCGTAGGATCACTCGTCGCAGCCTCGCTCCTTGACTTTACAGTATTACATTTCCGATAAACCCATCGTGTTGAAGAGACGCCAACTTATCCTAATCTTACTTTAAGGGTGTAATTGGTGCTGGAGCGATTGCTGTGACTGGCCTCTGCGTGATTCCGTACAAACGTGCTCAGGTAAGGTCTAGCAGCATGCGTGTGAACAACGGCTGCCCACAAATGACGTACTCCTTCTGCAGGTGAAACGCATGTTCAACGACAAGATCGGCGCTTTGAGAACAAGTATGAAGTCCGTTATACGCACACACTTTGAAAAGGTACTGTGCCGTAGAGTAGATCCATGCGCATAGTCTTTTGCTGATGCACACGCCAGGAGCTGAATGATCACGCATATAAGATACGCGACGCCGTTTCGCCGTACACTCTCTATGTTAAGACGGAGCAGGAGAAGGTTCTTGATTCCGTCCTTCTTACGCGTGTACCTTCTTACCCTCCTCCCTGCGCAGCTGAATAAGACCAAGGCCAGGATTGAGGATAGCATGAAGCGAGTGTCGGGCAGCTTACACGCAATTGACTTAGCCTTCCAACGAGATGGCTTAACCCCTGATGAGGACGACGAAAAGGAGGACCAACAGTGAAGCTCTGGCTGTGCTGTTGAGAAATCGAGTTTGTCGGAGTGATAGGAAAACCAAAACTAAGTTATAAACAACTGCACACCCTCATCTCAATCAACCTCCAAAGTTATAGGCCCTGTGCCGCCAGCTGCTTCCAGAGGTTCTTCCTCCACGTGGAGCGCACGGCCTGCTTGTCTCGACCGCTCCAGGTGCCTGTCACCAGCTTGTTTCTTGCTCCCTCTTCGGGTATGACCGAGCCCTTACCGGGCTTGGGGAGGATATCGGGCTCCTCCTTTTCCTCAGGTTCCTCCACAGCGGTACGCTTCTTCTGGAGAGTGTCCTTGACCTTGCGGCCCTTTACAGTATCATAGCCCCAGTTGGGATCGTCTTCTTCGGTGTCGCTTTCACTGCCACTGTCAACGTTTTCCTTTCGTGGAAGCGAAGGCGGGGCGTCCTTGTGGGCTTTTTCTCGTTGCTCTGCTACACGTCTCTCTTGCACCTCCTTGATATCGTTATCTACCTTCACGATGGGCCCTCTGGCAGGAGCCGGTTGCTTTCGCACTTCGGGATCCTCATCTTCGGACTCGTCATCGCTTTCACTGGAGTCTTCTGCACTCTCCTTTTTGTAGAGATCACCACGCTTCCAAGTATCACCAATTTCTGACCCCTGTTGTTTCAAAACGAGACTGTAAATACACAGGCGAGCCTCACAAGACAAGTACGCACCGAATCAGAGTCCGAATCCGAAGCAAAGCGATAACCTCTAGTTGCCACAATTTCATTGCATCGGTCAATGAGATCAATCAGCTCGGCCTTATTTCGTGGCTGTGAAATGAAGGGATGCTGCGAATTGATAGATCACCTCACAACGTCAACACCTCAACTGGCAATGGTGATTAAATGCATGACTTGTTTACCTGGAGTAGTTCGGCAACAGAGGCGCGCTTCTTAGGCAGCTTCACAAGGCATCGCTTCACGAAGTCTTGGAACTCTGGCGTCCTGTGTGCAGTTAGTAAGAGGATACAGAATACGGGATGACTCTCCGATGCAGGACAAGGAACTAGACATACCATTTTTCGGTGTCCTGAAGCTTGGGGGCAGGGTTCTTAGGAATCTGGAAGAGAGCTCGCATTGGGTGTACCTGGAGATAACAAACTCGATCAACAAACGAACTGGGGGCACGAGGAAATGGTAACGCACGTCTGAGTAGGGAGGGAGAAGCTCGGCCATTTCGATGGCAGTGATGCCAAGAGACCACACGTCACATTTAAAGTCATAGTGTTCGCCTTCAATGACCTCGGGAGCCTGTGAGTCAAGTGGGATACGGATCAATAACAGCGCTTATATTCGGGCTATGATGGAGACGAGAATCAAACCATCCAGTATGGTGTTCCTATGAACGAGTTCTTCTTCGAGAGAGTGTTGGTGAGCTGCGCCGAAACGCCAAAGTCAGCTGTACGAGTCGAGTGTGGGAGTGAGTGATCCATGGCCAGAGAACACAAGAGCAAGAGGAGCATAATTGTACCAAGCTTAATGTCTCCTGTCTTGGTGAGCAAAATGTTGCCCGCTTTGATGTCACGGTGGATCTTCTTCTGGTTGTGGAGGTACTCAAGACCCTTCAGTGCCTCGCGACAGATGACGCCGATCTGCTCCTCGGTAAGCGGCTCGTCCAGAATATCCTCCAGGTCGCTAACTGAACCTCCGCCGCAGAACTCCATGGCTATCTGTTGTCCCCGGTAACACAGTAAAATTACTCAAATATTTCGTTTAATTTTAGATATATTTATTTTATAAATGCTGTCGCGCATACAATCAAAAAAACGAGTCATCTCCTTCAAATATTATATAAAATATCATATGAAACAGCATTTAGGAATATATTCGCATTAAATGAGTTTTTAAATTAAATGATACTTAATCGAGAAAGTTGTAAAATGATGATTTAGGAATAAAAATAAAACTGTTAAGATAGATTGTTTCAAAGAGGAAAAGGGGGTTGTACCCAGAGTTCCTTGTTCTTGTTGAGATAGCTGCCGTAGTAGCCGACAATGTTGGGGTGATGGCATTCCTTGAGAATGTTGATCTCGATGAGGATGTCTTCGAGACCCTCGTCGTTGCCGCCTTCGAGGCCGATGACCTTGACCGCGGCCACTTGGCCGTTGCGCTTGTTGATGGCCTTCCACACGGTGCCCACGCCGCCCTCGCCCAGGCGCTCCGTAAGGTCCCACACCTTCGCGGGGTCCTCGGCCGAAACATTTAGGCTCGACTGAATCTTTTTCATCTTTTTTTAAAAAATTATTTTTCCCTCTTCTTGTGTTTGTGTTTTAAATCAGCTGACCCACTCTGAGTGAAACGTTTGAACCAGGGCCGAGGAGGAGAAGAGAAAGAAAAGAATCAAGAGATGGGATGGATGGAGATGGGACAGAATGCCAAGTCTGGTTCTTGGTTTCCTCGCCTCGTTCTTTGTCGTTAATTAATTTACCGTTTGAATTCCTAAAATTTGAAAAATGCGCCCTATTGCGTATGCAGTAGAGTCCGTACGGTCCGTACGGTAGGCAAGTGTCCTGACCTCGACGGTGCCCAGCTCTCCCAGGTCGCTCATTTGAGTACTTCAGAGCCTCGTGTCTCTGAACGAGCCAGTTGAGTTGCGAGGATGTGGTCAGTACTGGGCTTCTGCATGATGATCATACCACTGACCTCCGAACAGGAGAAAAGGCCACTCCTGCGAGAGGATTGTACAAGGCGCGATCAGTGTAGGGATCATTGCGTTGTACTCAGCCGAATGTTACCCTGCTCGTTTGCTAGCTTTTCCAAGACATTTCGAAAGCGTTTTGGAAAAGAAAGCAAAAGGACGAAATTGCCTTGGAAACGCCAGACGCTCCACTCCGGGGCTGAACACCTACGTCAGCAGATTTGTCTTTGGCAAAGGAGAGAAGTGAATCTCAATCGACCCCAGAAACCAATAAATCAAATCAATAGAACACAACCAACATGGGACTTTCGCTCACCAAGATGCTGGCCACCTGGTGGTGGTACGGCGAAGAAGTCCGAGTCCTCATGGTACGCACCATGTCCTCCCTTCGTGACCCGCCTCCCGTGTCGACATTCCGCGATGGCATTACAAGCTTGATGTTGATATACGATGCCATCTCTTATGTTTAGGTGGGCCTCGATGCGGCGGGTAAGACCACCATCCTGTACAAGATGAAGTTTGGAGAAGTCGTCCAAACTACCCCCACTATTGGTATGCATCTTCTTTTCCTTCCTTTGCTCCTTCTACACCTCGATACACCTCATTTCTTTAGCATTGCATAATGCGCTACTTGTGCCAGACATCTCCTTTTACATCTGCGTTGATCGTGTCTTTGATGTTTGCTTATTCATGTTAATTGATCTCTTCCACATCAGGTTTCAACGTGGAAACCGTAGAGTACAAGAATTTGAAATTCAACGTGTGGGATGTTGGTGGTCAGGACAAGGTGCCTCCTCCTTCCTCAATGATTCCGTGCTCGCGCACTCCTTCCCGGCCTCCGCCGCTGAAGATGGCGTCTCGGAGTGTAGTGCTCTCGCTGACACGGTGTGGCACACTCTGCAGATTAGAAAGCTGTGGCGCTTCTACTATGAGAACGCGCGCGGCATCATCTACGTGGTGGACGCCAATGACCACACGCGAGTGGAGCAGGCCAAGGGCGAGCTCGACGTGTTGCTCAACGAGCCGCTCCTCAGGGATGCGTCGCTGCTCGTCTTCGCGAACAAGCAAGATCTGCCTCAGGCTCTCTCCGTGGCAGAGATTACGGAAAAGCTGGGCCTTCACAATCTCAGAGGGCGCCAATGGAAGGTTCAGGGTTCTATTGCCACCAGCGGTGAGGGTCTCTACGAGGGCTTCGACTGGCTGGCCAACAACCTTCCTTCCTCCTCTTCCTCCTAAGTTCGTGTTCATATTGCCCCTCATCCTTGTTCTCACATCCCCTGTTGGTCATCAGCTACGACCCCAATCCGAGAGTCGCTCGGTCCGCCTTACTCATAAACCAATTCTCTCTTTGCTTCCTTCCACACCTTCGTCAAGTGTTTGCCATCATCCATTGGTTTGATCCTGCTTTATCGATTGCTGCTGACTCATGGCCCATGCACACATCCTTTGTGTCCGATCTGATTCAGTACTCAACCTCGACCTTGCTAAACCTCTACAGTAGACCAACAGCAGATCAATTCCTGCTCACGCAGGGAGACCACACCCTCGGGCCAAGCTGTTCATGTGTCGGATGTGAGGAAAAGTGGGGGGAATGTTGAGTTAGTGCTGACGTCATCCGCCCTGTGTACGGGATATCTTAATATCCCACGCGGTCATTTGAGAAACACCAACACTGGCGACGGTCAGCAACGCACAACCATACAGAAAGCCAACCCAAGGAACCAACACATACACAAAGGGAGAAGATGGGCAGGCGCGTATTCGTAGTGGGTGTGGGCATGATCAAGTTCGAGAAGCCCGGCAAGCGCGACTGGGACTACCCTAAGATGGGCGCTGTCGCCGCAAAGAAGGCCCTGTGGGACGCTGGCCTCGCCTACTCTGAGGTTCAGCAGGCTGTGCGTTTCCCCGCCCTTGGTTTTTATTTATTTGGATTATTTTTATTATGATGTGATTTTATTTATTTATTGTGACTGAAATACTTTTTCTGTGTAGGTGGTGGGCTACGTGTACGGCGACAGCACCTGCGGCCAGCGCGCACTGTACGAGGTCGGCATCACGGGTATACCGGTGTACAATGTCAACAACAACTGCTCGACGGGCAGTACGGCCCTCTACATGGCCAAGCAGTTCGTCGAGGGTGGCGTGTCCGACTGCGTGCTCGCGCTGGGCTTCGAGAAGATGGAGCGCGGCTCGCTGGGAGCCAAGTACAAAGACCGTACCAACCCTCTTGACAAGCACATGAGCGGTACTTTGTCTGATTCCAGCAACGAGCTTGCACACTTGACTCAGGGTAACATTGAATGTCTGCTCCTGCGCAGTGATGGCTGAGTGCCGTGGTATCTCCGATGCACCCTTCGCGCCGCAGGTATGTTGATCAATGCGGAGCAATGTAGGCTCTCAGTTTCCTGAGTAATCGATTCTGTGCAGATGTTCGGCAATGCTGGTGTGGAGCACATGGAGAAGTACGGCACTAAGCCCGAGCACTTTGCTCAGGTTGCCTGGAAGAACCACAAGGTACTCAACTGCCCGCTAGTCGAGCACGAATGCATATATGATTAACAGGTCTCTTCTGCCGCCCTCCAGCATTCGGTCAACAACCCCTATTCGCAGTTCAGGGATGAGTACTCAATGGAAGATATCCTCAAGTCAAGAAATGTCTTTGGCCCGCTCACCGTGCTTCAGGTACAGCCTCGCTCCTCATCCTTTCTGTGTCCCCACGACAAAGCTTCTGACTACAGGATCGCTTCACAGTGTTGTCCCACTTCTGATGGCGCTGCTGCGGCCGTTCTGTGTAGTGAGGAGTTCGTCAAGAAGCACAATCTGCAAAACCAGGTAAATTGTGTGCTCGAAACTTGTGTACGTATGCTCTTGAAGGATAACACTCTTTCTTCATAGGCGGTAGAGGTTCTTGCTTCGGCCATGACCACCGATTACAATTCAAGCTTTGACGAGAAGTCATGCATCAAGATGGTCGGCGCTGATATGTCGAAGAATGCGGCCGCGAAGGTTTTCCAACAGACTGGTCTGGGCCCTCAGGATGTGCAAGTCGTGGAGCTTCACGACTGTTTCTCATGCAATGAGGTACTCGTCGTACCATGTCGAGTAATATGGCCTTGCTCATTTTCATCGTGCTTGCCAGTTTATCACCTACGAGGCCCTCGGCCTTGCTCCCGAGGGACAGGCTGCCAAGCTCGTCGAAGCTGGGAACAATACCTACGGTACTAACTTGATCAGGCTTTACATACTGTAAATAGAAAACCATTCTAACCTATGAATTCATTTATGCAGGTGGTAAGTGGGTAGTGAACCCATCAGGCGGCCTTATCTCGAAGGGCCACCCGCTGGGAGCCACTGGTTTGGCCCAGTGCGCCGAGCTCTGCTGGCAGCTGCGTGGTATGTGCGGCAACCGCCAAGTGCCTAACGCCAAGGTGGCCCTACAGCATAATCTCGGTCTTGGTATGTTTCTTGTTACATCTCATTATGTGCATTGTAGCCAACTGAAAATCCTCCAGGCGGTGCGGCTGTGGTCACTCTCTATCGGCTGGGCTTCCCCGAAGCCTTCCGTCCGTATCCGGCTGATCGATTCAATCCCGCAATCGATAAACGTACCGACATTGTCCCGGGCGAAGAGCAGGCTGCACCTGCCTCCGCGCCCGCTCCTGCTGGTGGGGTTTCGGCGGAGGCCGTCTTCGGTGAAATTGCTAAGAGGGTGGATGCTGATCCTTCTCTTATTCAGAAGGTACATATCACGGCACATCATGCAATGCTTAACTACACTGTCTAAACCGTGAATTCATGGCAGGTGAATGCGGTCTATCAGTTTGTCGTGACCAGCGGCAATGACAAGAAGGCATGGACGGTAGACCTCAAGAATGGTCCTAAGGGCAAAGTTACCGCTGGCGCTTCGTCTGGTGCTGATTGTACGCTCACGCTGGCCGAGAAGGACTTCGTTGATCTCGTTCAGGGCAAGCTCGACGCTCAGGCTGCTTTCCTCAAGGGTCTTCTGAAGGTTAGAAACCCTCCATTGCCCATTTTCTTGAATTGTTTCTCACCATCTCCCTGCCTTGCGTCTTCGTGTAGATATCAGGCAACATGGGCGCAGCGATGAAGCTGAGCCACCTGTTTGGAGCAAAGAAAGCCGCCCTCTAAGTCTATGCGTCTAAGAGCAATGCTTTCAATCTCTTCATGTTCGCTTGGTGTGCGTCTCTGCTGTGCTCTTGCAGATTGAGGAATTTGAAACTTGCACATGAGTTTGGCGGGAAATCAACACAGGCTCCAACGTAAAGATCAGATTTAATTAATCGTGAGGCCCTCAATGAAGCGCACAAGGGACGGGGAGGTAAAGGCGGACGATAATGTGACCACGGATGTCCCTCACACGATCACCTCAGGAAATGGGACCGTGAATGGCGAAGTTCTTAATGAAGAGAATCAGCAGGCCGTCGCGACGTCAACGACAGCCGACCCCCATCCGCCCAAGCGGCCGCGCAAGCAGGACGATCTGTCGCCCGAAGAGGTCCTACCTCGTCTCATTCTGCGACGAATCATCAAGGAGAACCACGGTTCCCCTATCAAGCAAATTGCCTTCAACTTCACCAAGCGCAACAATTACAATCTCGTGGCTACCGTAGGGGGCAACCAAGTACGTTTAATCATCCAGACAATGGGTAGTCAAGATGAGGCGAAATTGATTCGAATTATTTGGATGTAGGCGAGCGTGTACGATAATGAGCATGGCGTGGGGACGAACGCGGGACATCTCGATTTGATGCTCAACTACGTCAATCCTGGACAGGTAAAGTGCGAGCAGCGCACACCTGCATCGAGTGGCGGTCACGCAGACACAGTGCCTTGAAAGACTCACACGCTTTGTCCTCACGTTTGTACAGAAGGCAGAGCTGAACACATGTGCTTGGCTGGGTGATCTGGACCCCGACTCAGAGGGAGAAGACACGGACACCTACCTCGCGGTCGGCGGGAACGATGCGCTGATCCACATCATTAGCATTGCACGCTGTCGTGTGATCAGCATTCTGCGAGGTAAGTTGCATTCTCTTCCTTAAGACAGGAGGATTCTCATCGGTGCTGCACCTCTCATCAGGTCACAAGGGTGCCATTCTGGACCTTGTCCCACATCCCCACCGAGTAGGAATGCTTCTCTCCGTCGGCGCCGATCAAACAACACGCCTGTGGGACTGCCGCAACCCCTACAGTGAGCCAGAGAAGAGCTGCTTAGTAACTTTTGAGGGCAACGCCATTGTGGCGGTACACATCGCTCGTCGCCTGCTACATTATCTACTTAAATAACGAAACTAAGCAGGCATTCTCTGCTGATGGAAATCGGTTCGTCACTGGCGGTGTGAATGGGACATTGCGAGAGTTTGCTATCCCAGATGAATATCTGAGCGATGATGAGAATGCAGTGCGTAGCCTCTTTCACCTTGATGCAGAGCTACCCCAATAGTATAATGGTTCCTCACACGCCCCTTCAGACTCTTGGAAGAACTATAACAGAGTGCAAGTTGCTGCCCAAGAAGCATCGGGTTGATATTGGTACTTATTTCCTGTTCTGGCAAACTTGATGCATCTTGCTGACATTTCTGTCTGCCCCATCACAGACAGCATTCGTGCTGTGGGAGGGGTCTTCGTTTCAAAGGACATTGAGGGTAAGATTGTGGTGTGGCAAGCGCTGGACGGCGAGGTATGTCCAGTAAATCCCCACACATACTCAACCTGCTAAGATTGAACTTTGCCACACCACAATCTTTCTTTTGGTCCCAACCATCAGGTTCTGCGCACCATCCGCGTGCCTGATTGTAGGCTAAATGCCCGAAGTCGGTTCGATGTAAGCCAGGATGGTGATTTCATATGTGCGGGCAACAGCGCTGGAGCTGTGTTCATTTACAATCTCCACACCGGCGATCTAGTCGCTAAGCTCCAGAGTGGGCGGAGTAAGCATCCTGCTCACGGCTGCGTCTTCTCGCATTCCTGTCAGTACGATCAACCTTCTTGTGGCACCTACAACAACGATGGTCACAATGCTCAACTCATCGGCGTGTGGCAATGGTACAGGCATGTGGCGCTCGTATGTGCAGAACCTTTCATCTACCGCTGGTCGTTGCCGGAAGAGACAGTGCCTGCTCCTGCGCCACAGAACGCCAGCGCCCCACCGACCAAGGATAACACTGCGGAGGAGAACGGCAGCAACACAGTTGTGGAGAACGGCGTAGCGGAGAGCGACAAGACGTTGTAGAGGGTGTGATCACCATGATCAGCACGGATTCACATCACATGAGAGAGGAGTGCGTTTATTCACTCACTCCTGCCTTGAATCCATCCGTTTCGTGGGTTGCGAGCGCCTTCATCCTCTCTTATTCCAGTCAAACCTCACTCAAAGAGAAAGTGGTGGTGACTGTGGCCTCTCCAGTGAAGAGGAAGGTCCCAACAAGACGAAGACGAAGTGAAGAGGGAGAGTGTACTTATAGTCTTAAGAAACAGGGCGAGAGCGGGGGTCACTTAGTGCTCGTTGCCGATCTGCTCCAAAATCCTATCGAGATCGATGTTTCCGCTCTCAAACTCAACCATGAAGTCACCGTGCGCCTCCTTGGGCTCGGGCGGGTTCTCTGTTTTTTTCGAAGCAATCCGATTAGATTGATCCCCTCCCGACAAAAAATAAAAATAAAAATAAAAAATATCTATCTCGTAATGGACCTCTTTTTACGATGCCCGCTACGCGAGGGGAATTAATCCAGTGAAAAGTAATAAGCTTATAATTAATAGAAATTAATGGAAAGGGGCGATGTAGAAGGGGGCGAGTGGACGTACTCAGCAGCTCCACCTCGTGCTCAAGTTCGTGGTTCCTCTTCTTGAGGGAATCGATTTCGGACTTGAGGTTGGAGAAGTAGGCGTTGCGCTTGACCTGCACGCTCTGGGATGTCCACAGGAACGTCACCGTGAAGGCGGCCGCGGCGCCGAACTGCAGGCATGGCCCCCACCATTCCCATTATTACATGTGTGTGTGACATGTATACCCAAAGGCAGCGAAAGAGGGAAGGGTAGATCTTCGTCGCATAATTATGCATCCTCAATGTCCCGGAATGGCAGGGGAGGGGGCGGGCATCCTCTCGCAAAATGTCCCAATTATTGTGTAGTAGCAAGGGGGGGGGGAGTGCGGGAAGGAAAAAAAATCATACGCTCTGGATGGAGTTGCGGCAAGCACAGGGAACCTGGAGGGGACTGGCCATTGCGGAAGAAGATACAACAAAGGAGGACTAAATGTGTTGTAATGGAAGAAATGGATTCAAAGGCTTGTGTGCTACACAACCAATCCAATCAATCTCGAAACGATGAAAAAATTACATAATTTGGGAGGAGTTTAAGAAGGTTGCTGACGTCAGCATAAATTTCATATTTCTTTTCATCGTTGACCGTGATAATGAGTTCTCCTTCATTGTCCCTCCTGTTGATGAGCCACTGCAAAAACGAAGAGAAACTTGGTAGGGTGAACGACTCCAGGACTCCAGGACTGCAACATGTGGGAGCCATTGCGATGTATTGCATGTGGAAATTTCGCCGAACTTGGTGCTGGCCGATAGCACGGGACACTACCGATATGTACACGCGGTGGGGAGGTAGGACGCCATCCACACCGTGGATTCCGTGAGCAAGTCGGCGTGGTTTGGTGTGCTGGGCGTCTTCTCCGCCACCTCCTTAGAGCACAGACCCAGGGAGGTGATGGTTACCATCCCGCCAGCAACCCACACATACCCCTAAGTGAGGACAGAGTTGAAGTGGCCGAACCACGTTTATAGAACCGCACCGGACCCACACTTCCTCTCCATTCCTCGTCAGCTCCACTGCTACCGCCATAGACCGTCTGCACAGCCTTCCTCTTCTTGGTCTCTTTCTCTTCGCTCACACATATGACACACCAGCCCACATCAGGCCCGCCGATGGGTCCATCTGACCTGAAGGTCAACCAGAAGATGGCCTTTGCCCTGTACCCCACCTTCGTGACACCCGAAGAGGAGTACCAGTACATCAGCACCCGCATGGCGGAGCTCGAAAGGCAGTTAGGTCACACCACAAGGCGCGACTCTACAGCGAATGCGACGATAAAGAACGAAAGCGACGAGTCCAAGCCCAAGAAGAAAAAGCGAAAGGAGAAGAAACGACGCGACAGAACCAAAACCAAGGAAGACAAAAAGAAGAAGGAAAAGCAGAATTCAAACAAGAAGGGAGGTAAGCAGCAGAAGGAAGCCGACATGAAGGAGAAGGAAGCACAGGCGAGCGACATGAGCATCAGCGGGGAGATCGACGCGACCTCGATCTCGGGAAAGGAGAAGGAACCCGAGCAGGAATGGACCGACGAATGCAGCCGAGGAAGCGAAGATACGGAGCGCGATGGGAGCACCGCCAGCAAGTCCCAACCACGGCTGCGCAAGGCGGCTTCCTTCCTCTTCAACAAGACGTCGGACGTGAAGGCCTACTTCCGCAAGATGTCCGCTGACATTCGCGATATCGCGATGCCCCACCCGCAAGCGGCCGATCAGACTGATGCAGCCTCAACGAAGACCGAGCAGGCCCATGACGAGGAACAGCGTCAGCGCAAGGCGGAGTCAAAGAAACCCAAGTTGAGGTTCAAACGAAGAAGTTGGATACGTCGGCGATCGCACTATGACCTTGGATCCAGTGTAGCGTCCGAGGAGGACGATCTTAACAACATGAATCCGCCCGGGCACGACGATGACGGCGACTTGATCGAGCTTACCTATGATCCTCGCTATACGGACGCCGTTTTCTTTCTCGCTGCCACCTGCAACAACCAGCTGCGCCCGGCTGCAAGCGGCAACTTCAACAACATCAGCGACAACGAGACATTCAGCATCATGATCGAGGAGGACAGTACCACTTACGACAGCCCAACGATGCTCCCCGCGCCAGTGCCCGAAGTCGAGATCGACATCGAGCTTGAAGAAGAGGAGCAAACTGACACGGACTCCTTGGCCACCTCTTCCGCCAGACAGGTGGAGCAGCCTGCTAGGCGCCACGTACTGCCTGAAGTGACGATCACCGATTCGACACCACTGGCTTCCAAGACGTCCTTCCGAATGTCCATGCCTCCTGTGCCGCCCTCGGCTGCCAAACCGCCACACCCGGCTTCCCTACGACCGCATCAGAATCCATACTACGCGAACCAATACCTTCAACCGGTCGCGTACCTGCCTTACCGCAGCGGCTGGGGAGGCCGCCAGGTCACTCCTCCAGCAGCAAACAATCTCCGCTCGTACTCAAGATCGTCCGGAACCATCCCGACCGTGAGGCGTACGTCGGGAACCTGCATATACTGAAAAGCTTCACCCACAAGCAAGCGATGTCTGCAAGTGTCTTGAGATCAATGACTCCTTCGGCATCGCTTCTCTCTTTTCCACTCTGTCCTCGTGCTGTTTGTAGCTAAGTTAAATAACTCCATAAAACATCTCACCTAATCCTGAAATCCGTGTACGGTGGGCTGAATGGTAGATGATCCTTCGTTACCTAACTATAAAGGAACGACAACGCCATACCACCAAACTGCGCCATAGATGGCGGCAGGCAAGCACGATTGCGCTCTTGCAGTAGTCGCAAAACTTCCTCACATTCGGTTTGCCACAGTACGATCTCCTCAGTGCGCAGACCAGATCCTTCACTGCAAGTTACAACTGTCAGTTAAGTGCCATTTCTTGAATCGAGAAGAAAGAGCTGATGATTACCTGGCTTCGGATGGAGATTCACCGTTTGGACAAGCGGCGTATCTCAACTTGACGATTGGGTGAAGTCCTCGGTACTCTAAATGAGGGATTAGCTCGTTCTCGGGAATATCACGAAACGATCGAGCGTACCTGCGAGTGCGGGGACACTACTTGCAAGAGACGATCGCCAGTTCATAAGGATGATATAAATCACAGCCTTGTCCTGTACATCGTCCGTAAGCGCACACGATCACCACTTGCAAAGGGGCCATTTGGAGCTTACCGATTCGAATGACTTCACTAAAAATCGGTAGACAGTGTGGATTGAAGAGCTCGCCAGGAGGTGCTTCGCCACAAAGCGTTCCAGATTGTCAGCCCTACAAATGGCCCACACAGGAGGTCAAACTGAACTGAGAGTAAGGTGCGGTGAGCCAGATGGGACTGATTACCCGAAGTAGTTTGGTGCTGGGGCAGAAGCTGGCGTCTGATTGGTGATGCGGTGTGTGAATAGCCGTAGGCTCACATGCTCTGGATTGTTGCTGTGAGTGATTCTACATCAAGCTACACCGAGATAAAGGAGGCGTCCGTACCTTGAGCGATTTGTGGTATTTCTTTGATCCCAAAAGGTGTACTGCATGCGCTGCAGACTATGGGCGACCAGCCCACTTCGCTGCCAGCTGAAACGAGGCCCTGCAGGACAGTTCAATCGCAGAGTTCAGAAGCATAGATCTCCGCATATGTACCTCGAGAAGCTTATCCCCTTGTTGAGGCACAGAGTAATTAACTTGAGAGGAGTGCAGCATAAGGAATGTGTCCGAAACAAAGCACACACATGGGGCGGCTTTGATCTCATCTACTCACGTCATGGACGTTAGTTCTAGAGACACACCCGAAGAAAGGAGTCTTGAGTGAGGAGTACCTGTGGGGAATTGGCGGAATGCACAGCAGTTGCCACAGGTCCAGAAGTCTGCTAGTTCGAGCCAGTAAATTGAAGGCAGTGAAAAGACCTTAAAGAACATACAATGCGAGTGAGGTCATCATCAACTTCGGAACGGCAACAAAGTTTTACCTTCTTCATAACTGTTTCCTCAGATGAAGCATCCTTGCGCAAGATGGATTCACCACATGCACGACAGAAGAGATGCGACACTTCTGCTGGCGATGGCAATTTCTGTGCCTCAAGCAGATGACTGCAGTGAAATGGTTCAGTCTCAAGCTAGCTCTATATAGAGTGAATAGGGCACATTACCTATCGTTATGGATTGAAGTCTTTGTGGATGCTCGCAGGGGAATCTTGACAAGCGTGTGATCCTGCATAAGTTGCACCGTAGCCTTAGAGGCGTCGATATCCGCACCATACAGGGGAATCTTGCGTTGTTCAGACCTGTGCTGATTCATCAGCACTATGCAGAGCATGAATGAAGCCAACACAAAAGACGCACCCTTCTCTGTACCACAACTGTCTATCGCTCATGCTCACCTGAACGTCATCTCTGTTCGGTGTCGAGCCCTGATGTACGCGTTAGAGAAAGAGAATCCAGCCATCAGATGCTGTCAAGATAGTGCTTGTACCTGGTGGAAGATGGTGACCGACACACTCTGCAGGTTCTGCAAGACTTCCAGAACGTAGAGAGGCGTTTGATCGTCCTCTTCTGCACCATCCTCTTCTGTGCTCTTTTGAAGGTCACTGCATTGGCCTTCCTCTTCCGTCTGCTTGTCCCTCCGCTTTGTCGTTGCCTTCTCGCCTGCTGTGCTCTCCTTCGTTGATGATGAACTTGTGTCGCATTCCTCCTTCTGCATTTTTAAAAAAATAAACCAAAAATGACTCTCATTCTAAAAATCAATCAATAATGTCAAGTATATCAAAAAACCTCAAAATAATATAGAAAACAAAACAAAATTAAATGATATAATATTATTTAAATTTGAATTTTGGAAAAAATAGAAAAAAATAGATGAATACCGCTGTGGCGGATTTGTGGCGACGAAGGCAGGAAGACCGGTGGCCGGCCTTCCAGTCGGCCGCCTGGCACGCGCGGGAGCAGTAGCGGACCTGCCGGCATCCGCCGCACACCAGCAGCTGGACTCCTCCTGCTGGCACTCTGCACTCGGCGTAGTGGCAGCAGCGCTGCTCCGGAGCACCCTCGGCTGGCGGGCGGGCCACTGCTGATGAAGAGGAAGAAGAGGAAGCACCGGAGCTGCCCGAAGAGGTGGGCACGCGGTAGGTGAGGCGCTGGCCAAAGGGAGCCTCGGCAGCGAGACGGTAGCCAGCCAGGACCTGCGGGGAACCCGTCTGGTCGGCGGTGCCGGTCTGATGGTGATGGTGATGATGGTGATGATGATGATGATGGTGGTCTTGTTGTTCCGCCATGTCGATTCTAAGGACTGTTGTCCGACAGAAGAAATATTTCAACAATGTTGGCCAGAAAGCGTAGTAACGTGACGAACATTCTTTAAATACCACGCCAGCTATGAGACCCAACAGATCGAGGCAAAGGCGAGATCGGTTCATTGTGTGATGGACATCGAGTCTTAACAATCAGCAAGATGGGTTGTTGGCCGAGATTAGGTTCACGCACCATCTGGCTGAGTAGGTGTGTCTGAACGGCGGACCGATCGAGCTTAAGAAAACGGCTAGTACTACACCTCATTTCCAACCGTCGTCACCCTTCTCCGTGTCGCTTCTCTTTGCCCCCGAACGCCGCAGTATTTCTCCAAGCCTGCGGCCACGAAGGAGAACGACGAGAAAAAAAAAGAAGAACGAAGACGACACCACCCGATGGAGGTACGTGAAGGTGCAGGTGAGAGGCAGGAGGAGGTTCCGGCTCAGCCCGAGCAGCAGGTAACCTAACCCCGATCCCTTTAGCTCCGGAAAAGATGTCATGTTTATTTTTGTACACTTTGTACCGAAGTATGGTGTCAACTAATTCAGTTATTGGATGCAGGTGGTATGATGCCATCAAGGACTACACGTTCGAGACTCGCTTCGTCGAACTATCGCCCGCCGGAGTAGAAGCGCTGGTACAGGCCCACTCGGCCTGGTCTACGAGAGGCGTGCTGGCCAGTGAGCATGCGATCGTGATCGAGAATGTACGCGAGTGTGCGATCTAGCCGTCTAGCGCGACGTTGACAACTTACCCACCCTTCTTGATGATGCAGTTGGCAAGTCAAGTAGACGAGGCCATCGTCGATGTTGGGGGCACAGCTTTCGTCAGGCTCTCCACCTTGAGGTGCGCATCATCTCAATCAGAGAGGTTGGGGCGTGTCCCTGTCTGACTCACAAGTTGATCAAGTCCGAAGGACGCAGTGAAGTGGCAATCGGAAAAGTTGAAGGGACTCTTGGAGATGGAACTCCAGGAAGTTGAACCTGGCGATGAGGACGCCGAGATCATTGCCATCAACATGGCATGTTGCCTCGCGTGTAAAGTATCTGGCGGTGCGGCGGCCATTGATCTCCTGGTGCGAAGGTACCGTACTCTGCTGCTGCTCTGCTTCTTCAGCTCAATGTCGGGAGAGTTGATCATTCACCCCCCTTTCTTGTTGGATTTAGTGACCGAGTGGATCGCCATCTTGCCACGCGCAAGGCAGAAGAAGGGGACAAGCTTAAGATCAACATAGTGGTGAGGAAGTGGCAGAATTTTCGACCCGAGCTAGAGTTCAGGTTTGTCCTCCCTGTCCTTGCGTTGCTACTTGAGTTCATTCCTGATCGTGCTACATTCACTCTTGCAGAGGCTTCGTTTACAACCGACAGCTGACCGCATGTACCCTTTCCTCTTCTTGATGATGGATGCTTCGTGTTTGTCATGGTGAAGGCTGACTTGATACGTATCCACAGTGACGCACTACTACAAGTTCTGCTACGTCCGAGAGGCCGCCGAAAACAAGGACACCATTGCTCACGAGATCAGACGCTTCTTCGAGGAGCACCTTCGAGAGGCCATCCCTTCGTCCACTTACGTCATCGACTTTGCTCTTCTGCCGAACAAGCAGATCATCGTCGTGGAACTGAATCCCTTTGTACTTGGATCATCACTCCGAGAGATCTGAGGTGATGGATGGCTGACTGTATGCGTGCAGGCACCAAACACAAGCCCAGGCCTCTTTGATTGGGAGAAGGATGAAGAGGTTCTCAAGGGTCTCAAGCCATTTGAGATCCGCGTTCTGGTGAGCCTTCCGCTGCCTATCGATAGTTGCCGCTTCCTGCTCACATTTCCACCTCCACGCAATGCAGGAGACGAGAGTGGAAAACGCACGTGATCTACTAGCGCCTCCTCTCCGCTTTCTGCTGGATATCGTACGGCCGCGACGAACGGAGGAGAAGGATGGCGAGCACTCCTCTTCAATACAGAAGGAGCCCAGCTCGAAATGTTCTTTGTGCTGAATGTATCTCTTTCATCTGTTACTAATCTAACTACAAAAAAGAAAAATAAAATCAGTGCCACTTCCACCTTACACGAAGCGGTCACATGCTTGAGGCAGCTTGAGGCTGTTGAGATAGAGCTCGCTTGAATATCTCGATCACATCCATGAGCATGGGTATGTGAATGCTCTGAGAGAACACCAAGACAGGTGAGTGTAAACTGTACGTAAGGGCTGATGAAACAGTTTGCATACCTCAACCCCTTTGGCCCATACGTCAGCCCAGTCAGTTATGATCATGTTGGCTACTTTTTCCTTGAGGCTGATGAGATCCTCCTCAGTCAACTCGGCGAACTTGGCTACAGTCTCGACCATTCCTACCAGGAGGACATGGGCATGGACGTGAGCAGCATATAACAAACTCACTGCACAGGGCAGAAAGATGGTGCCTGCTTGGATTTCGAGCGAGTCATCAGGAGTTAGCTCAACGAAGAGGCCACTTTGAAGGCATTCCCTGAACCGCCTCAGCTCCTCGGCTTCCTCATGTGGCTGAATGAATGTAAAGACGGAGAGTTAAAGGGTGTCTTAGTTCATGGGCATCAAAACTGATCTTAACCTTGGAAATGATTTGGTTGATCAGAGCCTCGACCCTACTCATGTACTTCTCATGGCCTTCAGGGTGAACCTCTTTTCTGACCGCAGTGAGCCCTTGATCGATGCCCACCACGCTCCATCGCTTTGAGTGGTCGGGGCCTTCACTCTCCTCGAAAAATAGGTTTCGGAAGTTGCCTTTAAGAGAATTGTGAGTTGTAATGTATCTTAACATATTGCAGGTTTCGATTACCCTCGTTGTCCCAAATGATTGGAAGCCGATCCCAGTTGTTCGTTACAATATCCAAGCAGATAAGGCGTCCCATCTCTCGCAGAAGGCGTCGGCCTTCCTCACCCTGGAACAGCGGTTTAGCGCGAGGGCCCAACTGTTCTAGGTCTTTGCCTTTGACGAATTCCATCACTGCAGGTGGTGCAATCAGATCAGTGGCAAGGCGAAGCCGCCTATTGAAGAACAGCATTGTACCCATGATAAATGCTCGGTCCAGTTCCTTTTCAACTTTCACAGCATCTACACCAGTAGGATCCGCAGCCTCAGCCTTTGACTTGATGGCGCGCTTAGCGCTACGCCATTCCGGGTGAGTATATTCAAGTACGCGCACTCCCGGCACACGAATGCCTACACGCTGCACCGAGGAAATGTATTCAAAGTAAGCAAGCCTGCCAGTGTTGCGCAGAGAATGATTATAAGGATGAAAGAACCTCAGCGAGGAGAGCGACAAACACTTCCTCCACGATCGAGTCGCAACCTTTGATGACTGCCACGCCTTCGGGTACATGCACGAAGAACACTCCTGATGTAGCATAAGGAGGGTCAGTCACAGGTGATCTCGCTCAGATCCTTGTGATCACTCACCTGCCGAGCCTGCGCCCGAGCGGCAGAACGCCGACACCTTGTGCCAGTTGATCTTGTTGATGTCGACCGATCGTGCTTTCGCCAGCTGCGCGGGAGTGATCCTGCTCCATCATCAACGCACGAAATGATCGGAAACACAGCACCAAGTGAGTACGTGGAGTCCCACAAGTCCACCAACACCACGCTAGCATGTAGGTGCATAGCCGTACTCGTGTGGGGAAGGTGCCTTGTTATCCAACACGTCAAGTGAGGTTGGCAACCAGTTCTTCTTGTTAGGATCCTCTCCCTCCGCCACGAACTTGACGACTCCTCCCTCAACTGCCCATTTTTAAATACAAAAAAATAAGTATTTATTTATTTAATTCACAAAAAGATAGAAAATGCAGACTTACCGGCAACTTGAGGTGGCGGTGGAGGTGGAGCTGCAGACATATTTGTGGATAAAAAGTTCAAGGATGAGGGCTATCTTGGTATGGAGTTGATGTTGTGTAGCGTTGAGAGTTTGGAGGAAAGACAGCCCGAGACCGTTGTTGCTGATGACAGCAGCACAAGCTGGATCGCACTGTGCTTTTCTGGATAACGAAGGTCACAGAAAATCGACAATTAAGCCAGGCCAGATCTCCCCAGATTTTCCGTCGTCCAAATGTTTTCTGAAATCGTTTCAAAATTACAAAGATAGTTTCGTATTTCCGACATTGTTTCACTTTTCCGAAACGAACACGGCCAAAGGAATGAGAAAAATGAAGGATATTACTTCGGTGAAGTGGACACTCAACCACCTTCTTTCAAGGGACATAAACAGAATTGAAGAAGATAAGAAGGATGGAGGCGGTCAAGACAGCCACGGTGACAACAACGATTACCACCTCTGAGCAGCCAAAGGAGGACGTTGGCGTGAGCGCCGAGTCAACCAAAGAATGGGATCTGCTGGCCATCAAGCGCCTGTTGACTTCGATTGAATCATCCCTCGAAGACCATAGACAGGTGAACACAAGCTTCATCCCCGTTTTTTTTACATTTTTATTTTATTTTTAGAATATCGTGCGTTGCCGGGTTTCAATTGGCGTCATTTTTTCTTGGAATTTCAAAAATCCAGTTTCGAGTAATATTGTTTTTAATTTAAAAATATAACAACAAATACATAAACGTGAAGATGATTTCTGGAAGTTTCACATATCTCTCTCGCGAGAACAGGCGCTCAAGACCAATCCATCAGTGTACACGGCTGTGTTGCTGAGTCTGCTTGAGTCGATCGAGCTCAGCAGTGGCACGAAGACGCGCGCGTTGACGGCCTGCTTTGAGGATGCGCGCATGCGCCCGCTGGGTGCGCACCTGCTCTACCATCCACAGACGACGCTGCCCGAAGTGCTGAAGGCCACCAAGCTGCTCGACTCGCGGCGCGAGATCAAAGCTCTCGAGAAGCGCATAGAGCGCCTCAAGCGCCAGGGCAAGGTCTCATCGGCCAAGCTGGGTCAGCTTCAGGCTAAGATAAACGATGCGCGCCGCGAGATCTCCACCGGCTCACTCTCTGGTGCAGTCATCAAGCGACTTCGCGGTACGTTCTGTATGTTCCCGTTGCGTTCGCTTCTCGCAAGTGCACTAAACTTGGCTGTCCTCAGGATGGGTGCGAAGAAGGAATGCCGATGAACTTCAATTCTACGCACTCAGCTTCCCCAAGGTAAGATATCTTGATGCCGTGAGTACCGTGAGGAAGGAACCTGATCTCTGATTCGCGCTCTTTGTTCACAGCAACCTTGGATGGAATTGGCAGATCTTCTTCACTTGCGTCCAGACGACTTTCCCATCCCCTGGTTCCTCGACTACGTCTTTGGCACGCCGCCTCCAGAGGACACCATTGTAGCTGCTGGTCTGAAGTTGACTGAGGTCCGAATCTTCCATGGATGGATGTTGATTGTATTGCAAGGATCTGACTTTGTTCTTCACCAGGATAACATAGGTGAGCTGGTCTCCAAGTGGCCCATCCCCTACCGTTTCATCCGAAAACAGGTCAGTCCGCGCCTGCTGCCGGAGCCCGTGCGCGTGCACATCGCTCAGTACACAGACATCGATACTTTGATTTGGTATTACGAAGGTAAAGCAGCTCAGGATACGAGCCCTTGAAAAGATGAAATGCTGACTCTCTGTCGATGCTCTACAGAGATCTGTTCGCCTAAAGTGAATCAGATCATCGACGCAAAGCTGGCTAAGGGTGAGGAGCCCAACTTCGGTTACGGCAAGCTCATGGAGCGCCTCCTTTTCTTCCAGAAGAATGGCGTCGGATTCTACCAGAAGCTCATCCCCATCGCTGAGAAGCGCTTGGGTCAGTACAATATTCCTTTGGAACCGCCCGTCAGCGTAGCAGGCGACGCTTCCGCATCGATGCAGGTGGCCATCGAAACGGCAACCATCATCGCATCCCTCATGACTGCGCTCATTAAGGCCGATCTGCTTTTCTTCAACCACAAGCCGCTTAGGCCACCCATTGTACCGAAGGTACTGAGCTCAGTATCTGTTTTGAGGAAGTGTTTGAAGTTACTAACCCTTTCACTCCAGACCATCGACGACGTGCTCAGCGTAGCTACATTCGTGAAGGCTAATGGCGCCACTTCACCTGCGTCGGCACTCTTCCCTCTCTACCAAAAGAAGGAAAAGAATAAGTTCCTCATTTTCGTCACTGACGAGGGTAAGCCTGCTTTGCTTTACAACTTGTGATGAGTGTTCTTGTCAGGTGCTAATGATATTCACCACAGAGGAGAACTCGCCCTACAAGGGGATGTTCTTCACGGAGCTTCTTCGAAAGTATCTTGATGAGGTCAACCCTGAGGCCAAGGTCCTCTTTATGTCCTTCATCGAGCAGAATGGTACTTCCCAGTGACGTATTGCACTTACGTAATCGGACGATAGTCATTCGTGATTGATGTTGCCCAGATCCTGGTATGATGGTGTCGGAGCTGAAGTCAAAGCTTAAGCTAGACTGCCTCCAGCTCAAGCTCTCCAAGAAGAGACCCGATCTGACGAAGCTTGATAGCTTCCTCGGCGTACTCTCAGCTGAGGGTTCCTTCTTCGAGACAGGTGAGTTGTTTGTTAAACCATCACTTGCAGTCCGCATCTCAGCTTACTGGCCTCTTTTACAGAGATCACTGCCTTGGCGCGGGTTTTCGAGTTTTGCGGCCTCAAGAAGTGTCTCGCTTGCATCGGTGAAAAGAAGAGTAACGGGCGATACTTCATGGTGTCGCTCTGGGCGAATGTGCTACAAGATATGGTCAAGCGCGAACTGGAGAAGCAGGAAATGAGGGAGGATGAAATGGTTGAAGCACTTCGTAACATCAAGACTCTCGCTGAAAAGAGCGCTGTTGCTGAGCTTGTCGCCCAAGTTGATGGCTATATTGCCGACCTCGCCAAAGAGGACTACAACGCCAAGAGGTACGTCATCGCCCTCGTTTGAAATGATACCAGAACTTATCTTCTCTCTTCGCAGAGCCAAGAAGGAAGAAATCGCAACAGAAGTACCTCAGTGGGAGTCAAAGTTCAGGGATCCCATCAACAACGCCTTCAAGCCAAAGGCTGCCATGAACGAAGGCGTGGGCACCCTATCTTGCTCAACCTACGACGACAGACACAACACGATCAACCCAGAAGTGCCTATCTATATGTATACACCTAAGTCTCTTTAAATGCTTTAGGGTTGTGCTCACTGCTTTGCTCCCTCTCAATGATTAGGCTAAGCGATGAGATGCTGATCTCGGTCTTCTCTAACCTGGATATGATGGATCTACGCAACGCTGGGCAAGTATCGCGTCTCTTCAGGCGTGTTAGTCACGACAAGAGCCTTTGGCCCATTCTTACTGGCGAACGCGGTACGCACGCTTTTCCATTTCTTGACGAATGATCGTTCTTACAATCCCTCCTTATCAACTTGTAGGCGCCGGTGGTAAGAAGAAGCTCGACATCGCCTTCTGCGTCGACAATACGGGCAGCATGGGTTCCTACATCAAGAGGTAGACCTCCTATCAAACCTTTTGACCATGGTTCCTGATCACCGATTATGGTTTTTGTTTGTCGCTGCAGTGCCCAGGACAATATCCTCAAAATTGCAGAGAAGATATCCAAGCTGGGCGGTAGCAAGGATGGATGCGACTTCCGCTTTGCACTGGTAGCATACAGAGATCATCCTCCTCAGGACTCTAGCTACGTAACGAAGGTCTACGGTTTCACCAACGAGTTCCCTAAGATGAAGAAGAACGTGGTATGTATTACTCATTTATGCCGTTCTGCTCTCTAGTCGAAGTTCGGTATTAAGGTGCAAACACTTGCAGGATCAAATGGCCGCTTCTGGTGGTGGCGATGGTCCTGAGGAAGTTGCTTGTGCATTCTACGACGTTCTTAATCTGCCTTGGCGCGACGATGCCACCAAGATCTGTATCTTCATTACCGATGCTCCGCCGCATGGCTTGGTACGTTTCCTCTGCTGTTGCTTTTGCGCGGTGCACAGCATCTTACAATTCGGTTTTTATTGTGCAGGAGTCGTCTGATGGCTTCCCTGATGGCTGCCCCAAGGGAAGGGATCCCATCATTCTTGCCCGCCAGATGATCCAGAAGGGTAAGACTTTCCTTTCTTTTTGCTTCGGACATCAACTCAAATGTCTATGTTTAATACAGGTATTGTAATCTACTCTGTTTCGTGTGAGCCGGCCATCGGCTCCTTCAAGTATGCCCGCGACTTCTTGAAGGCAGTAGCTGACATCACCGAAGGCCAGTGCATCTCTCTAGCTGTGCGATTCCCCTTTATCCAATCTTGCAAGCCATTTGGTGACTCAGAATCCGCGTTTCACACAGAATGCTGCCCGACTGGCGGATGTCATCACCGGAGGCGCGCAGGAACAGCTCGCGCTGGACGAGCTGAAGCCACAGGTGAAGGCTGAGCTCGACGCTCTCCCTGCTGGCCTGTCCGAGGAGGAAATCGTCTTCCACGTCACCTTCGCTCTGCAGAAGAAGGGCGTCAAGACGGCGCAGCTGAAGGTTGACACTGTCAGCGCGGCTGAGGCACCATTTGCCTCAGAGATCGTCCGCTGCTCAACCCTCAAGGAGGCCAAGGCCAACCTTACGCAACTGGCCAAGACGGTCAAGAAGGCCACGTCATCATCGTCATCTTCCTCTTCGGGCGACGTGGACGTGGCGCAAGAACTCATCACGGCCGCCCAGGTCGCACGTATCATCGCAAAGATTACCAAGGAGGAGTCCAAGTAAGAGCAGGCCACCCTGCATTCCCTTCATGATCTTGCAGACTTGCATGATTGGGCAATCTTCAGATTGCATAATAACTGAATAGAGATCTGAAACTCTTGATGCACATCAAACAACACACAGCCGAAGGCGCCTTGCGCAGGAGGAGAGAGTCTCTTGATCGAGCAGGATTGTTCCTGTAGAGCCTGCAGGTATTTGAGCTGGCCAGTGGCAAAAAGAAGCGAGGGACTTAAGGAAAATATGTGCGCACCAATACGTAAATTGGCCGAATGCGCAGTTTCCGGGCTTTTGGGGGTTTCGGACTTGGTTTCCGTTATTCGCGGGAGGCTTTCGGCGGCACCTTCGTGTCTGCGGGGGTGCGTGGGATTGAATCGGTGGTGAGCTCTTCCACAGGCCACCTTCTTCTTGCCCACTACACATTTTTCCATCCTTTTTGGGTCCCTTCTGCGGATCCATCGCTCCATTTTTTTCCACCATTTCTTTAATCCGAATTCGGATTAAAAAGAAATTAATAAAAGACCGGACCCGCGATAGAGAACCGGACAAGATGGATCCCGATCGCCGACATTACAGCGAAGACGCGATCGATACCATCGACTTTGATGATGGCGTGACTCTCGAAGGCGAAGAAGGCCTCTCCATCTCCAGCACGCTTGACTCAGACGATTACGACTCCATGTCTTCCTCCCCATCATCTCTCACCTCATCTCCTCCTCCCTCTACACGACGCCATAATGATGATCGTTCTTCTTCTACAAATCTTCACAATCATCGACGAAGGCCTGGTGGCTGCTACGCCGAGCGGTTCCCCGATCGACGAGTCATCTTCATGCTGATCGTGATGCAGCTGATGGGTATCCTCTTCCTCATCCTTGCGGGTCCCGTAGCGAGCGTGACCATCACCGTGGCCTGGGGCATCTTGTCGGCCCTGCTCTACGCGTACGTACGATGGGCCCACTACGCGGGCTACGATGACACCCTGACCACCGGCGTGGCTCGCGGGCTTGTGATGGGCGCTCTGGCCCTTTCCATCCTCATCTACTACGAGGGCACCCACGGTACCGTGCACGAGATTGTAGCGCGCGAAGGCGAGAACAAGAAGCTCTACGATGACGAGCTCATCGCCATGGATCGATTCTTCCTTGGATGGCTCTTCCCCGATGGCCAGCTCTCCCTTTGGGCCGATACCAATCGCTTCATCGGACCCGAGAGCGTACTTGGTCCCCTACTCACCGAAATCCTTCAGATCTATTACGCCAGGTACTACAGAACGATATTATTATTATTATTATTAATTGAATTTATTAATTAAATGATTATCATAAGAATTAATTTAACAATTTATAGAGAATTATTAAATTAATTGCATCACCTCTTCAACATTTTCCTAATGTGGACGATGGTATTGGACAGCTTCTTTGGCTGGTGCAGCGTGCTGATCGTGTACGTGGGACTGTGGGAGTACTTCATTCGTGGCTTCACCGGCGTCCGCACAGACTCTCTGCAGGAGTACGTAAGTCAGTGTTCTCCTGCACTTTCTCCTGAAGAACTCACGAATGATTCCTCTTCACAGATCTGATCTGGAGTCCGGTACATCAGCGGGCAAGTATACAGAAATGCAGGACATGTCGTCAATCGAAGATGGAGAGGCACAGGACTCTTCTCCTTCTACTACCACATCAACGAAGCAGTCTGCTAAGATCTACCGCTACCGGTTCTGGAAGTGGACATTCTGGTTCACTCATGATGCTGCCTGCTGGCGACGATTGCTCATGATCATTCTTGCTGTTCTCGGTATGTCATGACTCCTTACCGTGTATGGAGTTTGGTTTTTTCCTGATCGCTCGCTGCATGGCCAACAGGAGCGTTCTTGCTCAACTACATGGTCAGCTTCATGTTCCCTGCGGTTAGTCCCCGAGTTTATCTTGTGGACAGGTTCAAGAATCAGCTGTCCGGGTTCTGGTTCAGCGATATCATCCGTGGTACTCTCTCTAAGACTGATGAGGGCACCTACGGTTCCTTCCCTTCCGGCCATGTGGCTCTCACTTGGGTTCCTGCGATAGCAGCTCTCAAGTTGGGTTATCCCAAATACGGTACGTGCCAACACCTCCTGCCTCACGTCGGTGATACTTTGTTAACGCAGGTGTTGCTGAATATGAACAGGTTACAGCTGCCTCGTAGCCGCTGTGCTCATCACTTTTTCTACCCTTTATCTGCGCTACCACTATTTCACCGATGTGCTGTTTGCGATTCCGCTCATCATATTCGGTCTATACTTCGGCGGTATTTACACCATGACGCCATACAAGCGAGCGGCGCGACGAGCGTGGTTCTGGTTGCGACCTCGCCTGCCCTGCACGAAGGTGCAAGAGTGGGGCCAAGACGACCTGAAGTACACTGATGACAAGTACGACGACGATGACTACGAGGATGAGAATGATGTATATGCTGCGGCAGCCGAGGATCTCTCGCCATCTGCGCTTACCCCTGGTCGGCCCGGATTGCAATAGCTGATCGCTCTGCAATTGTTAATATCTGTCATCCACTTAAGGGTGTCACAGGAGAGGACAATCGAAACAGTAATTCAATTTTCGTCCGTTGTTATATGCCCTGTTGCCCACAAGGGACTTAATTCACGATTTCACCAAGTTTTCCGCCCAATGGCTGCTTTTTGACGCGTCATTGCCTGCCCGTGAGTGGCCAAATAATTTGCCTCAATCGTTTCTTTTCTTTTGGGCTGTTATCTGCGCCATTGGCCAACATCTCGCCCAACAGTAACTATAAATATGCCACACACCTCACCCTACTTCTACATACTTGCACGGACGACAACATTCATAGACAAGCTATTACCAAGTTGAAGAGATGAAAGTGTTCATCACCGGCGGCTCTGGGTTCATCGGCTCGGCAGTCATCCGTGAACTGCTGGCCGCAGGTCACACTGTTACAGGACTTGCGCGGTCCCCCGAGGCGGCCGAGAAGTTGGCCGCAGCTGGCGTTACGCCCCGCCGGGGCGAGGTGACAGATCTGGAGCTGTTGCGCTCCGCCGCCGCCGAGGCCGACGCTGTCTTGCACCTTGCTTTCATCCATGACTTCTCTGCCTACGCTGAGTGCGCCAAGAAGGATTGTAAGGCGGTCGAGGCCCTGATCGACGGGCTTAGCGCCAACGGATCGACGGGAAAGGTGTTCATCTGCACGTCAGGGACACTTGTACTGCCGCTCGGCAAGACCGGAACCGAGGATACTGACGGAGACCTCACGGGGCTGGCAGCACCCCGAGTTCCATCCGAGCAGGCCACGCGAGCCGCAGCGAAGCGAGGAGTGCGGTCGGCCGTGATCCGCCTGCCGCCCTCCGTCCATGGTCCAACTGACCATGGGTTTATCCCTATTCTGATCAATACGGCAAGGCAAACCGGCGTCGCGGCCTACATCGGTTCGGGCGAGAATCGCTGGCCCGCCGTTCATCGTGAGGATGCGGCTGCTCTGTACCGCCTGGCGATGGAGCGGCTCGCGGATGGGTCGGTGCCGGCCGGATCGGTCTTGCACGGCGTAGCAGACACGGGCGTGCCAATGAAGGACATCGCTGGGGCGATCGCAGAACTCCTCGGGCTGGGATCGGCGCAATCGCGCGAGGCTGACCACTTCGGCTGGTTCGGCTTGGCTATAGGGGCTGACAATCCGGTGTCGGTGGCGATCACCGAACGATTGACCGGGTGGAAGCCGACCCACCCGGGCTTGTTGGATGACATTCGAGGACCGGCCTATGCGAATCACAGGAAGACCGATCAGTGACAGCTGATCCTTTTCTTGTTTGTTGTACTCTTTGTCCACACATATAGTTAGTTGGTTGTCGTCGCGGGCACTGTGTGATGTGTTACTACGTGAAAGGGTTTGGGCTGAATTGGGGTTAGAATGTCCATTTCTCTAACTTGGCACAAAAACAATGGACATCGGAGGAGGGGCTCACTTGCCGAACTCCAGCTTACGCGGGGTAAGGAAGGCTCGCACGACCTCATCCGTCACCGCCGCGCGAGCGCGTTGGTGCTCCAGGACGATCGGCGTAAGCACATTCACGAGTTCCTTTTTGATCTCGCCCGTAAGCATAGCACCACTTGAGTACGTCTGCACAGCATCTCATTAGCAACTTGCACGAGGGCGAGCAGCAACCGGCGGCATACCTCTCGAATCCGGTTGAGCTTAGCGTCGTCGAAGCAGAAGATAGACAGATACTGGTAAGGAACGTCAATTTCACAATTTCCACCCAGCCGTCTGTGCTCCTCGATCGAGTCCCGGCCGCCAGAGAATGCATACTTGTTCACCTTCCTTGTAATTTCGGCGGGACTATCGGTCATGAAGATGGCAGAGACAGGAGAGCTGGCGCTCATCTTGGTTCGCGGGCCCTGAAGGGCAGGGAAGAACTTGGAATGGATCACAGCAGGCTTCAGGAATCCCAGGCGCGGCGCCACATCCCTTGTCATGCGGAAGAATGGATCCTGGACGACAATCACACCAGGTTAGCCTAAAGGCGGGCCTTACTAGCGGAGTTGCGCACAGAAGTTAACATCCTCATTACAAGTATTTGTGCTTCCACAAGTAATCAAAGACTCTCATAAGTCATTTCACATAACATGAATCATTGGGCGAAGAAGTACGAAAGAGAATGAAAGACAGTGAGGTACCTGATCGATGGCGCACGGAATGAGGCAGCGAACGTTGCTCTTGGGGCCAAAGATGTGGGGAAACGAGCTAGAGAAGGATGGAGCGGCCTGAATGGCGGGGTAGGAGTACTTGCCAATGTTATCGGAATCGGTGAAACCGAAGATATTCTTCACCTGTGATGCTGTGACGCACTTCTCGATCTTGACAATGTTGGGGTACATGTGCCTGATGTCAAGTCAGCAAAGCTTCCTTCCATCAAGAACGGACGCTCTCAGTACCCAACGTATTCGAGATCGGAGAAGATGAACGTCTTCCGGGGATCAAATCCCACGGCGATGATGTCCTTGGCGTTCTCATAGGTGAGGCGGTGGGCCTGCTCCAGAGTCAGATCCTTCCACAAGAACTT